>JAQIXP010000990.1:0-20884 GCA_034700285.1 Proteroiulus fuscus
CTGCTTCTTTTCTTGGTATGGCAGACTCGTATGAAGCGTAACATCCAAGCAGTAGCTCGCAGCAGTCTCATCCATGACGAAAATTGGGTCACATCTGGAAGGCAAATATCCAGGCAGGCTATTGTGTTGATGAATTCAGACTTTGGCTTAAAATTCCAAATCCTTGCTGTCAGCACTGTCAACTTCCTTCGTTGTCTCTTGGGGCCATCGATCCTCAGCCTGGCACAAAAACTCTGGTCATGTCTACCATCGGTTTTTGCTGAGAAATCTGTTGCTGTCATTTTTCTGGTGGCGTCATCGGCGACATTCTCCTTAGATGGAATCCAATGCCAGTCTCGCAGATCCGTAAGCTCTTCGATTTCTCCAACGCGATGAGCAACAAACATCTTGTATTTGCGGACATCCGACCGTAGCCAACACAGAACTGTTATTGAATCCATCCAAAAGTAGCACTTATTTATGACGGCTTCGTGTTTCATCTTGATGGTTTGGGCTAAACGGCTGGCCATTACTGCCGCTTGAAGTTCCAGTCGTGGTATGGACATTGACTTTAATGGAGCGATGTGAGTTCGAGCCATAACTAGCGCATTGGTGACGTTGTCTCCTTCCCTGTATCTGAAGTAGGCAACTGCTGCAAATGTCTTCTTGCTGGCAGCGCAGAACAGGTGAAGCTGTAACTTGTCCCAGGAATCCATGGTCCGGTTGTAGCACCTTGGAATCTTCACTTCTTTGACCTTTTGAAGATCCGTAAGCCAGTGGGTCCACTCCTCGAATGAATTTGCTGGAATCTCGTCGTCCCAACCTATTTCTGCTTTCCAGATGTCCTGCAGCAAGATCTTGGCCTTTACTGTGAAATTTGACAGGAAACCTAGCGGGTCAAAAACAGACATTACAACGCTCAGTAGCTCTTGTTTTGTAGGTCGGTGACTTCCATCCAAACCATCTTTCTTGACTTTGTTGAACTTGAGCTCGAACTGAAACAAGTCTTGGTTTGTAATCCAGTGTAGTCCTAAAACTTTCCTACAGGAGCTGGCTCAAGTGACTCATGTCCTTTGCTTCTTTGGCTCGAAGCTCTGGGGGAATGCTCTCCATGACCATTCGTGAACTGCTGATCCTATTGCAAATCAGAAAACCGCCGTGACGATGCACTTTGGTGACGTCCTGCACCAACTTAATTGCCAACTCCTCTGTGGCGGCACTATCCAAGCAGTTGTCCACGTAATGGCACTCTATAATTGTCTTGGCTGCCTCTGAGAAATCCTGTTCGAACTCTCTTGCATTGATGTTCTTGATTTTCTGAGCACAACTCGAAGAACACGCAAAACCAAATGTCATAACTGTCATTTCGTAGACATGTGGCGAGCGATTTCTGTCCATTCCTTGCCAAAGGAATCGCTGCACAGGTAAATCCTCTTCTCTAATCTGCACTTGATAAAACATTTTTCTAATGTCACCGCAAATTTTGATCTTGTGTTCTCTAAACTTGAACAGCACACTTGTCAGCGAATTAACCAGGTCCGGTCCAACAAGCATCGCATCGTTGAAGCTCTCTTCAGCTTTTGGCAGCAGCATCAAAAACCATCCGGAATTTTCCTGGCTTGTTTGGATTCGAAACGGCACAGTGTGGTAGGTACCACGTCTTTGAGCTATCCTTTGCCGTCTCTTCTGGGCTTAGTTTCCTTACGTAGCCCTTGCTGACGTAGCTCTCGATGTTCCTGCAGTACTGTTCTGCATACACCGGATTGTTGTCCATCTTGCGCTCTACTCCAGCCAACCGTTTCAGGGTCATCGACTTGCTTTAAGGGAATTCTGGGTTGTCGTCTTGCTATAGAAGTCCAATCTCAAAGCATTCACCGACTTGCTTCGTTGTGGCCTTCATAATTTCTTCTGCTCTCTTGTCTTCTTTGGAACGAGGCTTTTCCATCAGCACTTTAATGCCAAAATATTCCGCCTTGAAAGAGTCCTTCATCAGTAGATGGAGCTCTTCATCCCTGGCATCTGCGTGAGCCCTTTCAGCACGAGCCCTTTCGGCGCGAGCCCTTTCAGCACGTGCCTTTTCGTGCCTTTCGGCGCAACTTCATTCGGCGCTGTATGGTATTGAATTATTCACGTTTTAACAAGTAGGAATTTTCAAAAAGAATATTCCCTGACTTTCCCTGACCATCATCCATTTTCCTGACCTTCCAGGGGATTGAGAACATGTTTTGGGGCAAATGGTGATTCTATATAGGGCAAATGGTGCTTTTCTATATTTTGTTGCTCAAATTTGAAAAATAAATTGACAGTATAGTAAACAAATGAATGAATTCAGCAAATGGTGCATGGAAGGAATGCACCATTTGGTGCATTCCTTGGTGCATTCCATTTGGTGGGGTAAAATTAACATATGCAAATTACGCAGAATAAAAAAACGGGATAAACAAGATAGAACAATTATTAAAAATGTCTAACAGGGTATTTTTGTGAGTTTAAAATAAGTCAGAAATTAAGGATAATTTGTCACAAAAATCTGAACTGGCCTCTTCAGTAACCATTTTCTTTTACTCAAATAATAAAATAATGGAAGAAAATATACGCAAAAAAGTATGCAAATAGTGCCTTTGTACACTTAAAAGTGCTTTCAAGCACTAGATAGGCAGCCTAACTCGTCAATGGCGTTTGAAATGCATGGCTGTGACAATAATAATTGCAGCAGTTTCCATATTGAAGAAATCATGACGTTTGTCAAAAACAACCCAGCAAAAAATATTCTGCAGAAAATTCGAAGTTTCTGCAGTTTATTTGCAGTCTTAAAACTGCAGAAAAACTAATTGAAATCTACATTTCTGAAGTTTTATGGAACAAAAGCCTACATAATTTGTGCAGTTTTTGTGTAGAAAACGTACATACAGTATGCAGCCCGAGTGCCCAGGCACGAGGGCTGCATGAAAAATTATGAAATCATGACATGCAAAGTTTGGCACGATCTGATTGGTTATAAAGAATTTCGTCTGAAATTTAATTTTAAGGTAGAGCTTCTTCCCCTAGCCTCTCAACAGGTTACTGTTAAAAAGCTTCACTCATCTGCTAATAATTGAGGCTATCGTCTAAATCACCCCTAGAAAGAAAGTGGTTGTGCCCGGTATGGCTCGTCATTGCCAATATGGCGTGGCACACGGTCGGCCATTTTTTTCCTTTAACATGGGCGGTATTTCTCAAAAAACGGCATGTCTTGCCAGCTTAAAAAAATTATATCCAATCAGTCGCTGAAGCTATTGCAATAAAAATAGTACGTACAGCTAGCTTAAACATGACAGAGTTATAATCAATTGGTTTAGTTATAATCAATTGGTTTTATGTCGGTTACACTTTCCTGTTAAACGTGAAAAAATCTTAAAAGTTTACACCAAAAATGGTGTAAACATAACTTTAATTATTATTCCTACGGCTGTCTTTGGGGTCGCCCGACATCAGCGCCCCCTGACAGCCGTATTTATATGTCTATAGAAAACGTGCATGTTTTTTTTCTACAGTTTTTCTGCATTTTTTCTGTAAATTGTCTACAGTATTTCTGCATTCTTTCTAAATTTTTGTAATACAGAAAAACTGCAGAAAAATTGCAGAAATACTAAATAAAAAATGTAGAAAAACTGTATAAAAAACATGCAACTTTTCTACATAAAAACTACACAAATTATGAAGACTTTTGTTCCATAAAACTTCAGAAATGTAGATTTCAATTACAGAAATGAGGTCGCGCCGAAAAAGCAGCAACCAAAAGGGCTCGCGCCGAAAGGGCTCGCGTCAAAACGGCCGCGCCGAAACGTCATAGACCCCGTCCATCATAGTGCTGGCCGACTGGCTGAAGGTCAGAGGGACGCTGAAGGGGTGGACGAAGCTGTGGTGCGTCCTTAAACCGGGACTGCTGCTCCTCTACAAGAGCACCAAAACTCACAAGAGCAGCCACTGGGTCGGTACCATCCTGATCAGTACGTGCGAAATCATCGAAAGGCCTTCCAAGAAAAATGGATTCTGTTTTAAGATGTACCATCCGCTGGGAATGGGACGTTTCGGTGCGACCGGTTCGGCGCGTGCCCTTTCGGCGCATTGGTGCATTCCATTTGGTGGCGTAAAATTAACATATGCAAATTACGCAGAATAAAAAAATGGGATAAACAAGATAGAACAATTATTGAAAATGTCTAACAGGGTATTTTTGTGAGTTCAAAATAAGTCAGAAATTAAGGATAATTTGTAACAAAAATCTGAACTGGCCTCTTCGGTAACCATTGTCTTTTACTCAAATAATAAAATAATGGAAGAAAATATATACGCAAAAAAGTACGCAAATAGTGCCTTTGCACACTTAAAAGTGCTTTCAAACACTAGATAGGCAGCCTAACTCGTCATTGGCATTTGAAATGCATGGCTGTGACAATAATAATTGCAGCAGTTTCCATATTGAAGAAATCATGACGTTTGTCAAAAACAATCCAGCAAAAAAAAAAATATGCAGAAAATTTGAAGTTTCTGCAGTTTATTTGCAGTCTAAAACTGCAGAAAAACTGTAATTGAAATCTACAACTCTGAAGTTTTATGGAACAAAAGCCTACATAATTTGTACAGTTTTGTGTAGAAAACGTGCATGTTTTTTTTTCTACAGTTTTTCTGTAAATTGTCTACAGTATTTCTGCATGTTCTACCTCGTTCGTTTTTGGACAAGTTGACGGACTATTATCATTCCGACATCGTTTCCAAGGCCGTGCAAGAAGACGATCCCTTTAACCGCATGAAATTCATCACGCAATTCTACCTGTCCGGTTTCTACAAGAAGCCGCGAGGACTGAAGAAGCCATACAATCCCATCCTGGGCGAGGTCTTCCGCTGCTTCTGGCAGCACCCGAGCACCGACACCAGGACCTTCTACCTGGCCGAACAGGTCTCGCACCATCCCCCGATATCCGCCTTCTACGTGACGAACCGTAACAGAATCCTACCTTCAACTGTTGGTTTTCATTTTTTTTCCATTTCAATAACACAGTTTTTCATATTGGCTATTTCCTCCTGTTTGTTCTTGATCTTATCCTTCGCATTCGTTCAGCATATTTTCATTTCTCTTTACGATCTTGTGTATCCGAAAATAATACAATAATAATCTTCTGTATTATAGGCACAGAGAATCAAGACTGCAAGACTTGTCATTTGCATAGTTGATAATTACCATTCATATTTTGTTTAAAAAATGTACCGCTCAATTGAGCATCCTTCTCTCATCTTCTTTGTGAGCAATTTCCATTCGCTTTCCAGATTTTCGGCCATCCTGAAAACCCCGACAAAGTTAATAGGTCACCAGGGACGGATACAGGATTTTGCTAAGGGGAAGGGGCGGAGTAAATTGCATATTACGGAAGGAGACGGCCATTTTCTCTGCCTATACTGGAGTGCAAAATTTGCTGGCTAAGGTTGGGGGGGCAATTGCCCCCATTGCCCCCCCCCTGTAGGTCACTACAGAATTCAAAAACTAATGACAATATAGAGGGCCTGTCAGATAATTCACGCTTCCCCTGACTCCTTGTACTTGTCGAGCTGTTTTTGTAGGTCCCTTAAAGTTTTGGATAGCACTAATGTGCTCAGCTTGAAAAGCTTTTATTCGCTTGTTACAGGTGGCCACATCTGTCACAAAAATATTTTTTTGAGAATTCAGGGTTTACCCAATTGTGTTGCGTGTTCGTAACACCATTTCGAAACTATAGGATTTCTACAAAAATTAGGAGCCTTTGCCTCATATTGACACAACCATTTTCCAGAGTGATAAACAATCTTCGACTTGCTTCTCGAGAATGTCCCAATCCAGTATGCAAGTGTTGAGTTGCAAAGGCTCAAATTGTTTCCTATTTGGCCACCTTGGTGCAATGCGCGGCATTTTGAAGCAAGGTCCTCGACTTCAGCACCCGGGAAAGGGGCGAAAAGAAATGAAATTCCCCGCAAAAATGCCGTAAAATGGGTGAATGTCAGCACACCTCGGAATCGGTGAACGCCCAGCGATATCGGTACTCGGCCAACAGCCTATCTACATTTCGTAAGGCGGATACCCTTAAGTCCAGCAAACTCTGGAGGTATTATCTTTCATTGCACCACAAATGATAAGTTGATTGGTTCAACAGAACGCTTCTATATGATGCCTCTACATGGCAGGGCAATCTCTCGAATCTTTGGTGCAAGCAGTGGCAGATCCAGGAATTTCTTTTTTTGGGGGGGGGGGTCCATTTTATTAAGGGTGGGCGCCAATCCCTAAACCGAAGCAATGCCCAAAAATGACCACCCTGCAGGGCTGCATGAAGAAATTCATTGGGGGGAGAGGGGCGGAATCCCAACCAAAAATTGTTCTAAAATTATACTGTGGAAAGCCAAAATATGAACTTTTTTGGAAAAATTGACAAAAAATGGCGCCGCAGGCGATTTTTTTTCTCAAAAATACTCAAAATTTCACTGAAAAATCATCAAAATTTCGACTTAACACTCGGTTGAAGCATAGACAAAGTTAATTTAACAGTTTTAAAATAGTTTCGGATAAAGATGTGCAATGGTCGCTGGGTGATGGGCGCCAATTTTGTCCCTTTGGGGGGGCCATGGCCCCCCTTGCCCCCCCCCCCCTGGATCCGCCACTGGGTGCAAGATGATGCTGGTTAGCTCGCTAAGGTTTGAAAACTCCCTATACCCATAATGAAGCCTGCCCAAATTGGAACAAAATATGAAAAATCACAGGGTAGTGCAATAGATATGTTGTTGGAAGTGCAATGGTTGCAATGATATATGGATTTTTCAATTATGGCTCCTAAGGCAGAAAGTGTTAATTAATCTTTCTATAATGCCTTTTTAATAATGCTTATTATATGTCCTTTTTCTTGCGGTCTGTAAGACAATGGTATAACCTTCCTAAAAATAGTTCAAGATTGCATGCTGGAAATTCAATTTAACAATGATGTTTACCGGGGTTGGGAGTCACATTTGTATGATGTGGGCGTATCCTCCTGCTTGTGGGATAAACCCCCTACCAAATGGCATCATGATAGGCTGATCGTAGGGTACTGAATTGAACCTAAAACCAAGTTGACATCCCTTGGTGCCATTTTTGAATAATTCACAGTAGCTATGGATTGAAGCCTTAATTTCCTTAGTTGCACCAACTATAGGCAATCTGTTACAACTGACCCGCTTACACGTGCCAAATATATAGGACACTTCCCCACTTTATGGAGCATGAGTTGAGCTTGAAACGATGCACTAATACAACACCAACAAACATACACAGACACTAACAGGTAAATCATATTTCTAGATAAGTTTTTGAATATTTTGACATTCTCAAATCAAATCGACTTTAAAATGCTGCCTGTTCAAACTACACTTGAATGATACAGAAATTAAGGAATTTGGAACATTCGAAAATTCGAAGGCTCTCATCCAGGGACACGGAAAACCTAGGTAATTAAGATTTCTACTTACATAATACTTTTGACAATAGATTTCCTATGGACTGATGATTAATGACATTAAAATTACTAAAACATCTTCCACATTGATGATGAATATTAGAATAAATAGAAGAAATTAATATTGACAACAAGAATCCAATATTAAAATACCCTGGAAGTCGCCATCTTGGGCCACAATTGAGGATAAACAAGCAACGGCGCTCCAGCCAAAGCCCAACAATAATGGCGGCAAATTTTGAATACAAATATTATTTTTTAATAATATTACAAATATTAGTGTGCAAGAAAACAATTTTTTAAAATTTAAATGTGAAATAAGCTAGTAAAGTATAAAAAGTATTGCATCCAACATTTTAATTCAAGAACTGATTATTGACTGACTAATGATCAATTGCAGAATGAAATTGTAAACATACAAAATTTGGAAATACTAAACAAATACTTGTAGAATACTTATTAATTAATAAGATTAAACTCTCAAACAAAAAATACAAGCACAAACTTTTTGGCAATACTGTTCAAACCTGTAATGAATGAAACAACACAAGAATTATAAGATAACAAATAGAGTTAACATCAGTGACTGTTAGCTAAAGCTCTGAAGCTCTGAAAAATTATAGGACTAGACATTTAGGCATTATTTCTCAAACAAGATTAAGCCTGTAAAAAAAAAAAAAAAAATAAGAAAAAAATAGTATTATAGAAAAACGGTGTCAAATATTATTTGGGTTTGAACTCTGGTGTGCTAGATTCATAGATGATTTTTCCGACGTGACAAGACTTGGGGAAGTGCTCACATCGGCATCGGATGATCCCTATGATGAGCCGCTCTGGATTCTTCTGGAACTTACACTTAGGCCTCAGCTGTGCTCTCCCGTCCGGTTTCAGGAATCCGGTGTTGTCCATGTGGTCGTGTTCGAAAGCCAGCTTTTCCTCGTGGGTGCGCGGATTGGGTGCGTACCCGGTGACACCGATGAAGCTCTCCACTTCCGCCTGATCTCCGAAAAAGGTGCAGCCAGTGAAGATGGACAGAGAGGTGTTCAACTCGTGAAAGCCGGCCATTCTTGTCAGCAGACATTCTGGGCTGGCAGGCGGTAGCACCAGCGTTCCGAGTTCTAAAAGTGTGCTCTGCTTGGGCGACAGTCGCGCCGAATACATGTGCAGACTGGCCTGAAGTCGTCCAGTGCGGAATTCCGGGATGATCTGGTTCACTTCAAAGGGGCTCATGAGAAGCCAATGTTTGGAGTCATCGACGTCAAACGTCACGATCCAGTTGACCGGTCTCAAGAAGGAATCCTTCGGGTCCTTCTCACATTGTGCTTCAATCGTATTAAAGAAGTCTTTAGTTATCGAGATGCCGTCACCCCAGGCGAGGAATTCGTTGTGATTCCACACCGTGGTTGCTTGGATCCCTTCGGACAACAGCATGGCCCAATCGGGAACTGCCCCACGACCGATTTTCTTATCTCTGCCCCTCAAAAATGGTAGGATGTCAGGATGAAGATGTGGCGCGTGGGGCTTTTCCCTTCCTGGTCTGAAAACCTCTCGTTCTTCCTCCAATTCATGCTCCAGCTCTCGTTCCTGCTCTTCGTCTAACAGGTGGACATTCTTCATCAATTCTGGGACGTACTTTTGGCAGCGTTTGACGACAAGTAAATGGTAATCGCGAAGGTATTCTGTAGCATCGACAGCATCGCAGCACTTCCGCAACTGGTTGTCGGCCACAGAGGAAAATGCAGTCTTTTCCCATGGCTGCCCGTACATCTCCAGAAGGCTCGTCGTCTCCGGTTGTGACACCATGTTGGCCAGGAGGGCACGGTCATCTTTCCCCTTGCCACTCGCTTTGTAGGTGTCCTGAGCGGCACTCCTCCGAATATAACTGGCCGTCGCAGCCACCATGTGCGGGAATCCATCCCGGATGGCATTCCTGCTGTTGTTTAAGGCCCACTTCAGCACGTCGGCCGTTCCGCAGGCTGATTGCTTTCCAAGGAGCGTCACAATTTCATTGTGCACTTCACTCGATGCCCAGAAGCAGACCGTGTGGCCCTTGCCCAGTTTCCGCATCCGCATGCAGCCCTGGACCAGTTTATCCTTCGCCACGCCCTTGCCGAGGGTCACGCAGCCCATGGTGCCAGATGGTATTTTTAAGTCGGTACCTCGGGTGTGGACATCGTCCAGGTAGATGGCACACTTCGTCAGCCTACCACGGAATGGCGAAATTTCAAACCTAACTGGGTCTAATGCCGACCTGTCCTTTACCATCAGCAGATTGTCGGCGCTGAAATAAACTGCGGCATCTATCTTGTCCGGATCAGTCAACTGAAGCCACTCCCTGGCCACGCCCTCATTGTCCAATTCCAGCATCAAGGCTCCGACATCCATTAAGAGTGGGATGTCTGCCGCCACCAGCTCCTCCAGGATATGTATCGCAGTGACACTGGCTGAAAAACTTCTGTAGGAATTGTTCTCCTCCATAAGCAAGATAGATATCACATCGGCGTTGGTTGATTTAAGTTTAGGGAGATCCTTCTGGGCAACTGTCAAAGGGAGCAGAAGCCAAGTGTCGTTGGTTCCGCTGAATCCAGTCGTGAGATTACAGTTCTGATCCGAGGCAAGGTCCCAAGATGAGCAGATCATCTTGGAGGGGAACTGCTTTGCCTTAACTGGCAGGATGACGTTGGCGAGCCAGTAATCGATGAATGCTTTGTTTTTATGCAGTGTAGGATACAAGTTTTCAGTCCGTTGCTTGTAGTCGTGCATATTGATACCCTCGAGGGATGCAATGGATGTGGGTGGCTTGTCAAGCGTGTTTATAATTCGCTCATACTCCCTCTCCGGATCCGGTTCCCGTCTAATTCTAGCAAGGCAATCATCTACTTGTGAGTCGCTCAAACCGGTATAATAGTAGCTTAGGTGGGTGAGCAGAAGTGCCACATCGGGATGGCCAAACTCCGTTCGCTCGGCGGCCACGTCCTTGGCACGAAAGGGCACTGCAAGCGGATTGCTGCCGACCGGGTTCACGCCATAGTTCACTCTCCAGCGCTTGGCGAAGCTTGCAAACAGTATACCACATGCCATGAGGCCACGCAGGATGAGTGCTGTCTCTTGGAACAAGGCGGTCGATTCAGAGTTAAGAAAGCCTTTAACTTCATCGAAAATGTCTTTGCCGACAAGTTCTTCGGTGAGGAATCTGTGGAGGTTTTTCATCTGGCTTTCTCTTAATACCGGAAACACGATGGCCGTACTCCCATCGACTATTCTGTCTGCAAGTATTTTGCAGAACTTGTCATAAACTTCTTCTTTCAAAAGCCTGCAAGGTCTGAAGCAACCGTTTGGTATGCGGCCATTAAAAAGCTCTACGGAACCATTTTCGGAGAAGCCCTTATTGATCTCTTCAAACACATCTGGGATGATGTCCAGCAAACTCTGTAGGATGGTCCATCGATGCGAACCTCCATCCAGATTTATTTGTGCTCCCAAGGTGTAGATCAATTGATATTTCACTTGGAGAATTTCGTCGCACTCGTCCAGAATATCTCGCACGTTCTTGCACTGCCACTCCTGGATTTCTAGCAATGCCTTAGCATCCGTGTGATTTCCGGCTCGGCATTGCTCGTAGGCCATCAGCTCGAATGACAGTCGGTATTCCGGTGTAGTAATGCAGATATCGCCTCTCTTACAACACTCCTGGTACACTTTAAACAGCTGCTCGACCATCGAATCTGAAATCTTGCAGTCCCGGCGGCACGGGAACGAATAGATGCGCCGGTTTAGCAAAAGTCCTCCGAGGTTCTGCCGTAGAGCCTGTCGATTGGTGTTATACAGTGACTTCAAGACTGTTAAGCGGCACAGCTGCTGCCCGTCTGCCAGCCGCAGAAGTAGAAGCGGCGTTATAATCGCCGTCTTCCCCTCGCCCATGTTCATTTGCATCACGGCATTCGTATTGCCCTCTGGATTTTCCATCTGCTCAGCAACTTCCTTCTGGATAGACCTCACCGTCAGATCCATCTCGATTTCAAAGAGGAGCCACTCGGGCCTTTCTGAAGGATCCCAATTCTTGTGGGGCACATTGTCCAATTCTCGTTGTAGTTCGACTTGGCTGTTGCTTTCGATGTATTTGAGACATCTCACAGCGTATTGATCGCAGGTTTCAGCAACACCGAAGGCTCCAATGGCATCGCATAAACAGTTTTGGGTCTGAGGTATGTTTCCTTTCCATGCAACTAGCAATTTCAGAAGCGTCAATGGTGTCAAGCGAGGAAAAATTCCTGCAGTAATTAGGATCTTGTTCAAAGGGTTTGTCAGCAGTGGCATGGTAGCAAGGTTTAAGAAATTCTTGCTTTCCTTTCTGCTATTTTTGCTCAGGGTCCTGAAGTGGGACATCAACGTTTCGTGAACTTTTTCTTCGTATGCCAGAAAGTTACTCTGCTCGGGAACGATTTCGCTTACTCGAAGGCTGCTAACCAATTCGGTCCAAATTTCGGAAGAAGAGCCAGTGTTTGGATCGGTTAAGAGGGTTTCTACATTGCAGTGGGAACTATTTTTGCAGAGTTTTTGAAGAGTACCTGGGTCCGGTTTTACGTCTGGCAGTTCTATACCTTCGATGGTGCCTCTTGAAAATGTTCTTTTTGCTCGCTTGTAACTTGCTGTAATACATTCCGGTAGCATTTCAGAAAGCTTTAGCTCGATCAAGCTTTCAGTATAATTTGGCAGTGGCTCTGGCATTGATTCGGCCAGTTTTTCAAACACTCCGCTTGAGCTGAATTCGGATTCTCCTAGTGTGGCGACAGTTTCTTCAACTTTGCTGAGAAACATCTTAAGTTCAAGATTGTGGAACCAACTTTCTATAATGGGATTCACTTTTTTAATGACCTCTTCCAAGTTCAACAGATTCTCGGAATCACCATTGTATCCCTTCACTACCCGGTCGCAAGTTTGGCTTGGCCACAGGCACGATATCACGGCAGTCAAACAGCTTGCTTCTCGGCTAACACCTTTCACAAAAATATCATGCATCCTTCCTTCAAATTCTTGCAGAGTTTCATTTGATGTGCAGTGCAAATGCTTATTGGCCATTAGGTAGGACTCGAAGCCAATTGCACAATCTCTTATCGTGGATTCAATCTCTCCACCATCAAAGGAATATGAATTGGGGCATGAATATACCATATACGGTGGGGGATTGTTGCTAGTGAAATAGGCATGGTGGATGGCCACGGTATGCAGCAAGATAAGATGTTCCTGGGGCAATCCCATATATGCAAAACAGCTCAGGATCAAAGTCCATTCCGATTGCAACCCGCACGAAGAAGCCTTCCTTGCTAACTGGTACAAATCCAACCATGAATTCCAGAAGTCCAAAGACAGCCACACCACGACAGTTTCCTTGAACGGAAAACCTTTGTTGGATATGCCATCAAGAGTGTTCCTGGAAGCCAGCATCGAATGCAAATTATTGTCACAATATACAGCAGTGGTCCACTTGTTGCCGAGGCAGGAAAGTCTCATAACTTGTTTGACGTTTACAGCCGTAAAATCATAATCGAAACTGGAGACCTGACATATGGTCGGATACTCCAGAGCCAAAAATGTTTTCTCGATGTGGCACTGGTCTGCTGTGGTCTTGAAGTGCCGCCAATAGGATCTCGTGCAAAGATCATACTCGCTGTCGACTTTCACTGAGGACTTGTTAAGTTCCGGCGATAGAGCTACCAGCCGGTTGCTCTCACTGATCAGCACTTTAGTAACGATCTGAAATGCATCGCTACAGCACACCGAGTGTTTCATCGGCCATTCTACCACTGTCATATTTTTGGCTGCAGAATAGTATTTCCTCTTGGGTGAAAGTCTTCCGATACGTTTGAGAGTGCGTGCAGTTTCTGCATCAAAAAGCTCACATGAGAAACAATGACCCGACTGTAGAATTTGCAGAGCACGTTCTGTTCCTGTGTGCTCTGTGAATGGGTCCGGCAGTGGGTGTGAGCTCACGGCATGCAAGTATGCTAGATACGTGCTGGCCGATATCATCTGTCCAGACCTCAGCAGCCGAAGTCGGGCGTCGATTTCGTAGGCAAAATAAGGAGGATGCCTCAGCTTTAAAGCGTTGATTGTAACAAAGTCTTCGCTGATCGTTACCGGTCCATGAGGCATCAGGATAACTTTTCTTGTATTTCTGTCTTTGCCTGGCTCCAGTATAAGTCCATTACGTAGGCCTATGAGAGTGCCACAATGTTGTTGCTCTGCCACTTGCATATTTGGGTATTCTAATGAGGAGATGGTCAGCTCAGAACTTCGCAGTTGTGCGGTAAAACTTAACCTCATTCGAGGCAGTTCAACATCTAATGTGTCTCCTTTGCAGGATTTGTCTTGTTTTGGTAGGAAAATACTGATGAAATGATCATGTTCCAGGTGCCTAAGGATCCTTAATAGGATTTTATAACTTTGACTTTTAATGTTGATAACATGTCTTCCCGTTGCCATTTCACTAATGAGACCAGTATTCAAATCCAAATGATAAGCTTCGACATTGTCTTTTGATGTCAAGGAACGGAAGACGATAACTTCCTCTTGCTTATTCCACCAATGTGAATAATTTTCGATGAGATCATGTGGTAGTTGGTCCTTAAAAATGGCATTTGGCACGTATTCAAACTCCCTCCTGTCGGGGCAAACTTCAGTAATGATGAATAAGTCCCCTTTAATTGCAAACTTAATATCAGACTTCCGATATTTATACTTGGAAATGACAGACCAAGGCGACTGCTCTAAGGACTGAACCTCGAAGATGTGAGATCCAAAAATCCGTATGTAGTCCTCGTGCAGCAAGAGATTTTGTGGCAGAAATCCAACAGGCTTGCCATTTACGTGGAAGCATCCAGATATGATGTCTATGTGCAGGATTGTTGGAGAACCGTCAACCATCGGGCTGGCTTCATACACTTGTGGATATGATGGGCACCTGGCCCAGGAGACAACTGTAGATTTCTGGATCTGCGCAGCTCCAGACCATGCCGCACTCATGAACCTGTCAATTTCTGTAGGCTTGGAATTCAGGACTTCATGGAGAAGGTTCTCATTTGTGATGCCACACTCTCGAACTCTCCTGAGCTGGTTCCTCAGTGTGTGAGGCAGTGCCGCCACGTTTTCGGAGCTCATAATGATATTGTCGCTCAAGGTTTTAATGGAAAGCAGCCACGTTTTCACATCACTTACCAAATACTTTTTCTCCTCGTTTATATCGGACCAATATGTGAGAGAGCAACAGGATGCCACTTCGAGAAGCTTCCTTCTGATGACGTTCTGCTCTTCAGTCGACTTGCTGGCCATTCCCCCAAGGATCTCTTCGACATTCTTGCACCACTTGAGGATGGTCCTTCGGCACCTGCTCAAGAGTTGGAAGCACTTTTGCTGAATTCCAGTATCGTTGTTGACTGAGAAGATGCGCAGGAGAACAACAATGACTGTCAGTATCGCAAAATGGTCATCCCAGTTCTTGGAAAAACTGTCTATCACGGTGCTTAACAGAGCAAGAAATTCATCAACAAATTCCTGACAAAGGAGATCCTCGGAGGATTCTCGGATGACATTTTCCGGATTTGAGTTTGGCCCAGCCCTCCACAGCACTTGACAAATCAGGGCGAAAACTGACTCTTCCCTCAAGGATAGTGTGCCCTCTTTCAATGCACGGTAAAGATTCCTCAGCTGGATACGGTGACCTGCTCTCATTGTGCCAAATTCCTTGAACTCTGCCAGTTTCAGGTTCTGTGGGCATTCTTGCTGCCTTGCCAAAATTGAATTTTGGGAGTGTTTGTAATCGTGCTTACTTAGTGTCCACTGAAGCTCAGCATACGGTGATCCTGGTTTCACTTTGAACACAAACTGCTTTAATACGTTATCTGGAACCTTGCCCAAAGGACTCAGAAAATCTCCACTGAAGCAAAAGCCGGTGTTGCAATTATTATTCACAGCAAAATTTTCAGTTGGTTCTTTTGGGTGATTCCTATTGAAATGGGTCTTCGATATTGGCATGCCATTACTGCCTATTTTCACATTCCGTTCGAAGAGATTGGAATGACGGACCAACTGTTCATGTTCTGGCCAGGATGTCTTCATACCTGATGTGATGCTCAGTATTTGCAAGTGGGTTAGAAACATGGCAAGGACATCTCGTAAGCAGGCAATCGGAGTTGGGATAAGCAGTTCGAAAACGATCGCATTTTGGGCGAAGGAATCCAGCGGTAGCGGATACATGTATACATCCACACTCATGCTATTGGCTTTCCTTTCCAGGAGACATCTGTCACACCAATGCCGCGAGAACCTACAGGTACAAGACATTTTTTCAATCCTTGCCATAAGATTTCTCCATATTTCTTTTTGCTGCTCTACTTCGTCTTGTTTTTCACTGGCCTGTCGTTCTCCTTCGTCCAATATTTCCTTAAGTTTGCACTGCATTTCATAATTGTTCTTCGAGTGGCGAACCGAGTAAGAACTGCCAGTTGGCTCTACTTCCTCAAGCAAGCCAGGATTCATGGCTTCATCCGCTCTCAAAATGAAGTATTTTTCAAGTTCGCAGGCCAACATTATGTCGAACTGGAAGGGCAGCATGAGATGCTCCACAATTTCAATCGGCACGTTGTGTTTGTGTTTCAGCAGCATCGGGAATTCCTCACACACTGTCTTATCAATCACCTGAATCATCTTTACAGATCAAAACCATCCTGCTGATGCCAACCGGATCGCTGTTATAATACCCGGATGCCTTATTCAGGTATGAAGTGAAGAATTTCCGGATGGGTTCGCAATCTTGCACACGGACAAAATCATCCCAGGTGAGGACATTGCGCTCAAAATCGCATAACGCAACTCCCAACGCATCCTCCGACTTGGGTGATACATCCAAGCAGTTCAGTTGCACGAAACAGCAGGTGGACCGATCCCGCTTTGGTCCGACCGGCACTGCGATTTCCACATTCTGGTTTGGTTCGATAAAGGCAGCATTCCTGGTATCAAGTTTTGCGCGTGCATGCTTCAGTTTATGCTGAGTGTCTTGTGTAAAATTGAAATTTCCTTGAAGGTTTAGAGTGGCGATCCTGTCTTCCGTGTCTATTTTGACCTTCCACTGCTCGTCGAGGCGTCGCCGCAGGTCTCCGATGGCCGTCTCGACGATTCCACCTATCTTGGCTAGCAGTTTCTCGTTGGAAAATTCGACAATTCGGGTAAGCTTCAGATATCGCCGCCCGATTTTTGCCAGGATCTGAACACCTTCGTCGGCCCGTAGGAATTCCAGTCGGCAGAACGTGCACAGGAATTTCAGCATGAGAATCTTATACAAGTGTTTTCCTGCCACCGATTTCAGCTCGTAAACGAGGATCAACTGCAGGGTGGCTTTCGCCAACATCCAAAGTCCCGAGCGGCGGAAAGGAATGCCACCTTTGGAACCGATTATCACTTCGTCTCTGACTTTCTTGATAACCCGCGGAAACGCCTTACATAAGCAACTGTTGGTGCTGCACAGTGACGAGCAGATCCATTTGGAAATGTACATTGGATCCGGCACATCCCGGTCGTTGCCCCTTTGCACGTTGCCAACATTCGTCTTAGCCATGGCATCCTCAATCAGCGAGCTGTTCAGAGAAATCAGCTGCCTAGCCAGAGTTTCGGAAGCCAGTAAGTTGGACCGAGGCACATGTACCGACTTTTCTGGAAAGGAGCAGACCAGATCGTTGGGCGCAGAGATGACGTCGGCGGACTTCTGCGAGACAGGGAACGTCGATACTACGACGCTGTCCGGATAGTCGCAACAGTTAATTTCTGGGATGCTCAGAATTATGCCGGCGTTTTGGGACCGGATGTACAAAGGTAGAAACTCGCCCGGTTTAAGATCGCCGATCGTCTGGGCGAGAAGACCGTCATCAGATGTGTCTTGAACAGTTCTCCAGACTTTGAAAGCATTGACGACTCTACGGGAAATCCCAATCTCGTTCAAGTCTTCGCTCGAAAGGAACATCTGGAAAGTCTCCAAAAGACAAAGTTCCTCTTCGATGATATCTTCAGACGTGTCCGGGACTTTCATGGGCAGAAAGACGTGCGGAATTAAGGAACACATCTTTTCCATGGCTTCCTGCATTTAAATAATTTTTGTTAAATATAGGTTATTAATACGATTGTTGCTACCCTAGTTAGGAAATATAGGAAACTTTTCCTTAGGATGCCGAATTTTTTCCAAAAATGTACCGTAAACTAGTACAAGTATAGGACTTTTTTCTGACATATATTTGAAGATTTTTGAGTATTACAACATTTTATTGAATATTTAGATTTTTTTCTTTAAAAAAATGGTATGATTTTAAAAGAACTTTTGCCAAAAATAGAAATTTGTTTCGCAAAATAAATGAGATTACAGCACTATTATTGGAATTTTGCAAAAGCAATTTAAAATTATAGAAGTTTCGCTGTATTATATGAATTTTAAAGGAAAATTTCTTTAATCGCAATAGTCAATAGTAGTTAGAAGATAGGACAATTTTCCAAAATAAAAGAAATATAAAAATCAATCACACTACATTATAATGACAAAAATGATTCAAAATTCAAGAATTCTTTGAAAAATGTTTCAGATCTACCTTTATATAAAAGTTCGAATTGAAGCCAGAATTTACCACGTAGCTAGAAATATTCTCAGGAAACAAACCTGAAAGGGAAATTTCCACAAGTTCACAAATTCCACCATTAGCCAAATTAAAGGAAATGTTTCATCTTGTTACAAATTCTACTTAAAATTATGACAATAACAACAACAAAAAATGATAAAAGGCATTAATGTACAATGGATGTCCCATATTTCACTAAATATTTATATGGAAACAGTGAATACAAAACAAAGACTTTCAATGGTTTAGATTAAATTTTACTAGATGGTGCCAGCAATATCTGCAAAATGGAAACATCGAATTCTCAACATGTCTGACCATAATTTATACCAAGCTGATACTTTTCCTTAAATATAACCATGTTATATGTTACCTTACATTCCTCAGAAATCCAAAATAAAATTGATCTTAATTTTAATCTTACCTTTTGCACAGGTCTAGCTATTAAATCTGTTATTTTGGGAACATTTTCTAGAAACTCCACAGAAAAAATGAGGAGAAATGAACAGGGAAATTCCCGTATTTCCTTGACGATAACTAGCATTAATAAACTGCATAGAGATAGTGACTGTTGGCAGAGCGACTATCAATGGAACAATGAAACTCTGAGATCTCAGTTATAAAAAAAAACCCCAGCATTATTTACAGGCTAATCTTATGTGATCAAAGGTGACAACTTTTATCCAACTTGGGTTAGAACATCAGTTCAAAATTTGATGAGAAAATCTAAAAAATTTAGAAAATTAGAAGTTGGACCCATTTTTAAAAGAAAACAAATTTTAACTTTTTAACTGATTCAATGTTATAAATTGTATGTACATTTTGCATTTTCGGGTCACATTCTGTTTTTCACTGTTGGTTTGACTTTTATGTGTACCTATCAATTTTTCTATTGATAAATAAATTTGTGAGATTGGCGCCCACATTCCTTCCATGCTGTCAGTCATGGAGTTGCAGGCATGGAGGGGGTGGGGCATCTGTCAGTTAGCTCGTCATCAGGGGAAGAATGTCGTCATGACATTCTTTCACTGATGATAAGCGGGCGCCATCTTGGAGAAAGGGAAAGTCAGTTGAGAACTGGGATCCTGAGAGGCAGGAGTTGTTATCTTTTTGCTGTACTGTAAAAATGTGGAGTTTGGTACATAAAGATTGTCTCTGAGAGGATCTTAGTGTTGTGTTTGATTGCATTTGGATACTCATCCCACAGACTGGGAAGGTCAACCTGCTTTTACAGAAAACCTGGGCTACTTCAACTTTACATGGTGGAGGTGCGGGGTAGCACCAGACTACAGTGTGGAGTATTCCAGTTGTAAGTATCAGGACTGAAATTCTGATATCTTTGGAGTGTTTAATTGTGAACAATTTGGAGAAATTACCCGGAGTTTCATTTGGAGAATTTTGTTGAGTCACGGGCGCCATTTTGTTTTGGAGATACGCCCTTGAAACACCAAAACGAGTCTAGGCTGCATAATTTGGAGCTTAGCAGTGAAGCTCTTTTCGAAATTTAATTTTCCGGAGCGAAAATAGGAGTTCTTTTGTGGATTTTCAACGGGAGCCGCCATCTTGGAGTGTGGGGTGAGTGGTTAGCCTGTTTGTGTGTTCTGATCTTGATGAGTAGGCCAAGGAGTTGGAGTGAGCCTAACACATCGGATTCAGACGTTTCCCAAACTTCTTCGTCGGTGTCGACAGTCTTCAACCCGGAGAGCGGAAGAGTAAAATACCCGCGACCGGAGAAGGACAAACACCAACCAGGAGATTACGCTAGGCTGCATACTGGCAAGCCTGCAGGGAAGAGAAGACAGTTTGTAGAAAAGTGGAGACAGACTTTTGAGTCACCGGAGGGAGTTATTACTGTACCGGTACCGGGAGAAAAGGGTCCGTTACCGCTAGATATCACCGACGCTCGTGGAGTAACAGACGAACCTACGGAGTTGGAGGAAGGGGAAACTACGTCTGACTCTGACGTAACGATGGCTAGTAAAGGGGGCGAGGAAGAAACCGGAGGAGATCCTGCGCCGGAGTTGCGGGAACTGGTTCGACAAGTCTCAGCCACGGCTTCGGCCGTACGGGAGCTGGCCACATCGCAGAGGTTATCACAAGCATCGACGAAAGAGGGTTTGGAGACCACGCAAGCGCTGGTAAAGGCCCATGATGGAGTTTTGGCCAACCAGCGTGCGATTTTGAAGACGTTTGCCGACCAGATGGCCGACGTTTGCAAGTCGCTGGTTGCGGCCCAGACCCGACAGGAGACCCAGATAGGACTTCTGGAGGAGCAAGTTAGACTGCTGAAGGAGACAAAATCGCCGGGAGGACGGAAAAGTAAGGGACAATTGATTTTTGCCACCTTTAATGGAGAAGGAGATCCGGATGATCACCTTGCGGCATACGAGGCTAAATGCCTGATGGAGCACTGGAGTGAGGATGAGATGCACGATGGATTCCATTGTACCCTGGTAGGAACCGCGGCACAATGGCATACCACGAACGTTCTGGAGATAGCGAAAAGTAGCTGGGTCACGACTAAGGAGATGTTTTTGGCTTATTTTCGTTCGGCATCTTACCTGGAGGATTGGAAAAGGACTGCGGAGGATCGTGTCCAAGGACCTAAGGAGTTGGTCAGGACGTACGTTACAGAGAAAGTCCGTCTCTTCGGGAGAGGAGGCGTGACTATGTCAACAACGGACCTCCTGCACGAAGTTGTAAAAGGACTGCGGGTGGAGATCATTTCGCGGATGGCAGGTCGTACCTGCCTAACTT
>JAQIXP010000991.1:0-20879 GCA_034700285.1 Proteroiulus fuscus
TATACAGGTGGGTTTCTAATGAGTTCTCAGTGCTGCTATCTTAAGTTCAGCACATGGGGGGGGGGGGTTCATGATGTGTACGTACACGTAGGGGGAGTAGGTTATTTTTGTACAGCACGTACGAAAGGGGGGAAGTGGGGGTCAAAAAATGAGATTTTTGGTGTACGTATTTCTTGAATGACCCCTAAGGACATTTCTCTTCAAATACAAACCTATAGGAATATTTTTTTTTAAATCTAAAATATTACGAAAGATTTTCCAGAAACATAAACATTATAGAATTTTTAGGTTTTTCATGATAAACTTTTCTGTCCAAATGATATGATTTTAATAGAATTTTTTGTGATTGATATACATAAAACCAATTTACATTTAAGAAAATTATGAAATTAAGGGATCATCCCACCCATTGATCCATTTGCAAGGCAGGAAGAATTTTAAACACAAGTAAACGTACCGCACATCATAGATAATATTATGTGTTTAAATATTCATTCCAAAACAATGTTAGCAAACGTATTTTTGTCAATTTTACTTTAATTTCAACGGAGTGCTTAGTGAATGGCCCTGTTGTTTTCTAAACTGGGCATAATACATTGTAACCAAAGCTTGAAGCTATAATGTTCCCATGGCATTGTGCATATAAATAAATTCCAGCTTGAAGTTTACATAAACGCAAATGAAATAAGCCGGAATAATTATTCCATTTCAATTACCTACACAAATATAGATTGTTGGATTAAGAGGAGATTAATCTTGTATCCAAATTAATTACCTAGTTTAGTCAACTGGTGCATGCACATATATATAATAAGTAATTTAATTTCGAATAAATGAGTAGAAAGGAAAAGTCAATGCAGTGTAATTAAATAAACTTATTTACATTTAAATTGAGTCTTAGGCTATACTAGTAGCAATTCGACAAGATTTTGTACTTGCAAGAATAAAAAAGCATATAAATAAGATGTTGAAATGCGTTAATTCTGTGTAATTACATTTTAACAGGAAGTATTCTACCAACTAAAGAAAATATATCAGCAAGGAATTATCCAATTAAGTTTTCTGTAACGCCCAAGCTAGCTAGCGTATACCCCTTTCAACATGAGAATGAACTGGAAAGTTAATTGATGAGCTGAGTTCCAAAAAAATGGTATCTTTGTCATAAAAGATTTTTCACAATGCAATGTTGTAAAACTTTTTTTATAATAATAATAAAAAATTATTCATTTCTTTAAATAAAACTGATTGATCTGGTCATGTTGAGGCAAATCACGAGTTTCAGAACAAATATTTTTTAATTATACAAAAAATTGGGCTGCTTATAGTTATATCAAAGTTAAATTACTGAAATTACATTTCCTAAATCATTTTCTAATCATTTACATTTGTTTCTTTTGCAAGTTCGCCCTCTCTTATGGTGCGTTACCACCAAAAATGCATTTTCACCAAACGTTTGCAGATGCTTGCAAACGTTTGGTGAAAAAATATTTTTTGTGGACCTATTATTTGCAAATATTTGTTCAGTATTTCAGGTGATTCTTCACAAAAAAATGCATTTTCACCAAAAGTTTGCATCCTTTGCAAACGTTTGGTGATGCATTTTTTGGTGGAAATTTACCTGCGAGGAATAGTTTTCTTTAAATGTCAATAAATTGAAGACAATATTTGGACAATTTTTTGGGGATTAAAAGTATATTTTGTATCTAAAGCAATTTTTAAGTTTAAACATTATTAAAATTGGCAAAAGTAATATAATAGTGATAAAATTTGATGGAAAACCATTTAGAAAATGTGCCAACATCATTGAAATTAGTGTGCTCAATTTGCTACATTCCAATATGCCGGAGGTCAAATGCTTATCATTATATACATGGCATGTAACATGCAGTCTATAGGATTATACAGTTGGGCATTTTCCATAGGCATGCACTCATCTAAAATTAACTACTTTATAATAACTCAGTTGATAATTTATAGACAGTATAGTATAAAATGCTACATTATTTACATGCAGTCCCAAACTTGAAGATAAAAATAGCCCAAGTTAAGATGCAAGTTTACGTTTCCAACATGGGAAAAGTCAATAGTGTAAAAAAGGCCTTGGAATTTCATAACTTATTTATTTAATAACGGAAATCAATTGAAAAGATATACTGTAATAGTCTGAAAAGTGAGATAGATTTTGTTTAGATTTATCGGCAGCATTTCATACTAGATAAAAGTTGAAGAAGAAGAGTAGGCCTATATAGAGCAAACCTAAGATGTGTTTCTTTACTGTAATGGGCTCGTTATGGGCTTACCATATACACTAGCCAGCAACATGGAATACCTCAGTCTATCATTGTAAATTCACTCCATCATATACGGGTCTATAATCTATTGCAAGAAGACATAGATGTGCATGGGAGCTTCTGATAAGAAAATTTCATGGCTTGTACAAGTTGATGTACTCTACATGGCAACTTCTCTAAGCCTAAATTTTCCAATAGTGAGCAGGTTTAAAAATGTCCCTTTTGCCATGGCATGAAAACAAGCAAGATGGCAATAGACAGGACCAATGTCTTTTCAAGTTTGTATACATAACTTGTAAACTTTACAGAATAAAATTTTAAAAATGAAAATTTCAAAACAAGATAGCCCCATGCAACTGAGAAATAAAAAACCTATTTCTGCCAAAAATGGGGACAGAATAACGACCACGAATTTCTGCATTTACAGAAATATCAACTGCTTAAAAATTTCTGCAGAAACCTGATTTCGTGCAATAGCTTAAAGGGAAAGTCCCACTTTGTAATAAGTGATATTTAAGTTGTTCACTATATATGAATGGCTGTGACTATATTAATTGCAACAGTTTCCTAATTGAAGAAATCACCATGTGCACGTTTGTCAAATATATATTAGGCGCCATTTTCCCATAGATTTCAGCAGACATTGAAAGTTGGTGGCGCCCTCAAGGACATGCATGTCTACGTGTTTCATGAGAGCTGGTACCTTTTATCCAGTAGAGGGCGCTACATAATGTCATGTCAGTAAAATTGCGCCTATTTGGCCTTTTAAACTTTCATCATAATCCATATAATCAGGACATTTTATTTATAATGATTGGTAGGCTCAAATAAAATTGGAATTTTCATGAATTTATTAATTTTTCATGCTCTTCTTCATATACAACCCCACTTCTTTCAAAGTGGGACTTTCCCTTTAATTAACAGAACAGTAGTGTATGTTTCTATCAGCTGTTATTCTTCCCCGTAGTTCTGTAAAAATTCTAATGGGGTCCATTTTCAAATATAATAACGTGGAGGTTAGAGAGAAATACAGATCAACACTCATTTTTAAAAAAAATAAAATAAAATACCTATTAGTTGTACTATATAAGGTAATTCTCAATGTGTAAAATAACTATAGGCCTTATTTTAGTATCATCTTTCCAAAAAAAATAAAACATTAGCAACTACAAGGAATCACTAAAAGTTGTAAGCATATATGAATTTAGTCTGAGAATGTTATTCCATATTAAACGTTATCATAAATATGACCTTTATACAATATGGCAGTTGCTTCATAAGGTCCTGTGTAATCCCAAATAAAAATCTGCTTGTATATAATATAGAGGTTTATTTTGATGGCAGCTGTCGTTTTCTCCAGACAAGTAGAAAACAATTACTTTTATATTTTTGGAATGACAAAAACCAATGGTATTTTCACTTGTTTATCTTGAAAGAGCAACAGGATTTTGTCGTCTCAAATCACCATTTCATACTAAGAAAAATAAATCGAAAGTCCAATTATTAAGAAAAACTTGCGTTTGGCTCACTATTCTCCATTTTATCTTTCTATATATAACTTTGTGGTTACAAAGAAACTATTATATATAGAAATTCCGGGGAAAAAATTGTTATAAATATTGCTCATATATAGTTTCAAACTAATGACATTCCTGAATTTACAAACAATTCACTAAAAAAAATCTTGACAACAGGATAAACAATCCACAAAATTTAAATAGCTCTGTATGCGCAATGTGTTATGTAAAACTTCCTGATGTAAAAAACCTTAACAGAACTAATGTTTGTATTATATATAGTATATTCATAAATTGGTTGTTTGCAGTTTGCACAACCTCTGCCAATAATCCGGTATCAAACACTACTTTGTGCAAGCATTTCTTGTATTCCATAATCGAAAGTAAAGACAAAGCACCTAAAAAAGTACTATATGTATTGTGCAACAATAACTACTGATCAAAACTTTATAACATTGCCTTGTGCAACCAACCAGAAGCGACAAAGGTACGTATATATTCGCCACAAGATTATCATTTTGAGCAACTATGTACTATATTACAATGTGCAATGTGCTGCCCTAACAAACAACTGCAACCCATTGCGCTTGCAAGCAACTGTTGGATATCATAAAATAAGATGGTAAACAATTCCTTGCTAACAACATATTGTACCACAAGGTTCAATGTGTTGTGCAACAATAACTATATACTGATCAAAACTACACTAATGCCTTTTGCAACCAAAAGCGACAGAGGTACTCCAAAGCTCATCCATTTGTGCAAAGATCTCTGCTTGGACGACCATACCTTAATTAATGAGAGTATGGAGGTTTTGCATAAAACACAAAACAAAAGCCAATGTATATATTTATGTCTACTATTAAAGAAATGCATCACGTTGCACAAACAACTGTTGGATATCGATATTGTAAAGGTTGCAAACAAGTCACAGCAAGACAATGTGTTGAATGTGTTGCGCAACAACAACTACAGGTCAAATATTTTAAATCACTGTCCTGAGCAAGCCTATAGTCCTGTATAAAATTCCGAAACTATAAATACATCAGTTTGCACAAACATCATGGGTTTGGTCAGCTATGTATACTAGTGCAGAAATTTACTGAAGCTAAAAATTGAATAATACAAGCCAATTATTTGTGCAATTAGATGTGCATTCTTTGTGCACATCATGATAATCGCTTTGTAACATCATTTTAATAAAACTTTTAAACAAAAATGTCACAATATAATATATATTATATTTATTTGGATTTTTGTATTTAAGCTTATTCTATATCATAAAACAATAAACAAAATGTCAACCACTGCTTTTGTCTTTCATTCCAAGAACTATAAGAATTGGATGAATTCAGAGAACTCGTCCATTGTCTATATATGAAATGTATTTATCTGACTCGTACTGCATACTCAATATATTTCTTCAAGCTAAAGATAGTTTGTCATATTTTGTCTTTAAAAAAAAAGCTTTTATACAAGTTTAAAGAAAGAGAGTATTATCTAGTTTTGAAGACTGACCTGAAACTAAAGGTTTCACATATCAAATGAAGGCATTCACTTGCAAATTGCCCATCTCAGTAAATAACACAAGTGGACGTCTAGCTTTTGCAATACTGAATATAAATACATCTTAAAAGGTTTTATAAGGAGCTGTTTTGCAAGTTAATAGAGCAACCATTCATTCTAAATGCAGATAATGCCAACATATTCAAATCATGATGCATGGATTGGTAATGGGAAATTATTCGACGATACTAGCTAGCTTATGTACAAGGAAGTTTGTTTTCCGCAATTCTACATTTATTTTTAGTTAAAGGGAAAGTCCCAATTTGAAAGAAGTGAATTGTGAGAGGAAGAGCCTGAAAGATTAGGTATAAGGCATGAAAATTGCAATTTGATTTGAGCCCACCAAGCATTAAATAAAGTGTACTGAATACGTGGATTTGGTTGAAAATGCAAAACCCAAATAGGCACCATTTTACTGACAGTATGTAGCGCCCTCTACTGGATAAAGGGCATCAACTCTCATAAAACTTGTTCACATGCACGTCCTAGAGGGAGCCACCAACTTTCAGTGTCTGCAGAGATCTATGGAATTCTGCTGCAATTATTTTTGTCATTTTACAAGCAATATCCCATTATCTAATTTTGTCAAATTTTGTAAGCAATATACGTGGAAAGCAGCTTGCCCAATTAATAAGTGCTGCTATTGGCATTTTCTGGTCTTATAGTTGCAATTTTAATACGTTAGGTAGGCCTATTGTCATACAAAATGGAATATTAGCTTATATATAGGGTCTGCCCAGTTATGACAGAGGCAGACTCATACAATCCTAATATATTATAATCAGCCTTGATATTTTGCATTTAATGCATGGACCTGCTTGCCACACAATGACATTTACCTCATAATTTACTTTAAAAATGTAAATCTTTTCCAATAACTTTATCATTATTCAACATTTGAGAGATATTGAGATGAGTTTTTAGCATTAAACTATAAGCAGTAAATAACAATCATGCAGATACAAGCCAAAAGTGCAAAATCTAGCTGTAGCAAGTTTTCATAGAAAGATTTCATCTATTTCCTAGAACAGATTTGAAATCAATTTGCCGGTAGCTTCAAATATACTTAGGATTGCATAAATAGAGAAACAGGTTCTAAACAGTCTTGCATTTTTTATTGTGGGGCATTTTTTTCCCCAAAACACAGCAATATTACAGAAATTTTTCTCAAAAATATTGCAACATTGTAGGGATTTTTCTTCTCAGTATTACAAGAATTTTATACGTTATTTTTTTTTCCAAATGATAACTTATATGATCATATCACAAAACCTTGGTGTTTTTGCATATTATTGAAACCGGAATCCTTATAGGCTGTATCCTATACATGGTGCCTCAGAAAAAATAACACTGTTCAATATATAACCTTGCCTGTTTAAGTACAACTCTCAAAGGGTGAGTTCAACTTTATAAACAGACCTATACTTTAAATTCTTAATGTATTTAAACGTTTTAACTTTGTAGAAATAGGGTTAAAATGTAAATTTTAAAATAATATGAAAATATGGGATATTGTGACTCCTGCATTTGGGATTCAGTTCATGAAAACTAATCTTTAGTAATGTGAAAAGTTTGAATAGTTTAAACATCCGCCCCTCTGTGACGTCACCAATCTTTATGCCCCCTAAATCTGCCAATGTTGGGTGGATTGCTCATAGTTTGGAATAGTGACTTAAGCTGGGAATAAACTTGAAAATAACATGTAATTTTGAAGTTTATTCCCAGCTTAAATCACTATTCCAGATTTGAGCAATCCACCCGTTATGTTATTTTTCATTTTTTTATTTACTATAAATTCCCAAATCACAACTCTAAATTAGGGTAGTTTACGTGGAATTTGATTACAACAGCAATTTTAGAGAAAAAAACAATGTTTTCCAAGTTAAATTAAGTTTAAATTAGCAATATAAGTATTATAATAAATTTATTTGGTCGTAACTATACAAGCCGTTCAACACTTTAAAAGAAATTCCTTATCAATAATCTGACTATGAAGCTAGAATTTAATTAAAATCTAATTTTATATAAAGCTAATTTCCCTGAAACTTTCTTGAAACATGCAATGAAAGCTTTTTATGGATTTGACACAAATTGCAATTATGTTTCAATGATATATATGCACCACAATGATTATGCATATTCTGAACTGCATGTATTAAACTATAATTAAAATCAAAAGCAGGCTTGGGATAAATATCTTTTGAGTTGCCTGTATACATGTATATTATTGAAAATTAATACTTGCCTGCAGAAATTCCGTTTACTTCTATTTCAAATGTTTAGTAACATTGATTTTTAGGTAAAAGGCACAAGCACAGTAGGAATGTTGGTCACATTGGAATTCCTTAAAAAGTATGCAAACGAGGGTTATGCAAATATGGTTTCTGTCTTGTTGCAAAGTGGCAATTACTTTTCTCATTTGGCCAGCAGCAATAGGCCTATGCACATTCTAAATAAGTGAAATTTTTCATATTTGGAAACATCTCTATTGTCTCATTTCACAATTTACATAATTTTGTTTTTTGAAAAACACACACGAGGTATAACCTTATTTCCCTTAAAATTACCTCATGACTCAGAAATCTGCATTAATAAGATAGGCCTACGGACGTGCTTTATATATGAAGAGTTATTCATCGCTAGGGGGAGGTACCATAGTTCGCTAGTGCCATATTTGTATTACGAATTTTTATTTAAAAAAAAATAAAAGCCTTGACATTTCATAATAATTAATATATTTATGCAAATGATATGCATAATTTAAAAAAAATGCAAATTTTCACCAAGTAGTAATAAAAATGGGCAAATCTAATGCTGAAAATTCTACCGCCATGCACCGCTTCTTGATACAACCTTAGTCTACATAATTATGACAGCAAAGACTGCGTTAGCAATAACCCTTGACTCATAGTAAGTCAACCATATTGATATAACCGGACGATAGTAGGCCTATCCACTTGATTAAAATGTAAATATGCCATTCTATGGCTCTTGGTGATAGACTGAATTTGGGAATGGAGCTCATTTGCTCGTGGTTGGTTGACTATAAGCAAATGGTTTGTAAATTAATGTGGTGATGACGTCACATATCAGTATTATATTAGTGCTGTGATATATAATTAGATAAATTATATAATTATTTGAATTCAGTCGCAAATATTCTAAAATTTTTGATTTTGGGCAATATTTTCTTTTCAATATTGTATGCCAGCTTTGCCCAAACATGCACACTGATAACCCTCGGTTTATAGTTAGCCAACTATGGCTAGACAAAGTAACTTTTATAAGTTCCAAAATAATAGGCTAGTTCAACTTATTCGTTCCATTAAGCATAGTGAATTTCAAAACCCTTAAAGTCAATTTCTAGCCATGGTTGACTTACCATGACCCAACGATCACTGATGACCAAGCATTATTTAATCAGCTTCTACTGTATGTCCTCAGGTCGATTTCATATAAAGAAATGCACGAAGGGATACGAAAGAGTATGAATAGAAATTATGAACAGAGAATATTTAAACAAAATTAAAGCTGAACAACTACCATATAGCTAAAACAAACAGCTTCCAGAGGGCGTTTTAAATTTTAGTATTTGGATCTTAAAATAACTCTTCAGGGGTTGTCCATATATTACTTAATACCGATGTACCAAATAGGTAAACAAAATATTATCAATTTACTGTAATTTAAACCTGATTCAAATGTAGATACATAAATCCTGACTTGATTTCTAATTATTCAAATTACATCTTAATAATTCACAATCATTTCGATGGCTTAATTTAGAAGTAGTGAATATGCCAAAAGTTGATTTTGAGATAATAGCGTTTTTATAAAAAAAAAAAAAAGGTTTAACTTGGAAATAAACAATGTTAAAAGGCTGAAATTCGGTGAACAGATGAAACAAATGCTAATTTGTTAATTTTTGCTAAATAAATAAAATAGTAAATTAAGTAAGTAATTTGAGAAATAAAAGGCTTAAAAATGAACGTTCGTTACTTTGACTGATAAAGTTTGCCGGAAAGCAAAATAAATAAAGTGTAAAGTAACGAATGTGCACATCCATTAGTTTGTCTAATATATTGAATGAAGTGAATGCAAACAAATTAGCGAATATTGACACGTTCGCTACTTGAATACGGTATTTATAAAAATCCAAGTCATGAGAAATTTTTAAAAGATAAACTAACGAATGGTATACCATTAGCTACTTCAAACTTTTAGGGATGATACCTTGTTGGATATTCGCTACTCTTCACTTCTGTAATTTTAAAAATTATTGGTTAAATTAATTACTGTAACTTCAGGTGAATTAGGGACACTTCCAGGACCATGCACAATGGTTTACTTATCTCATTTTGTGGCAAATTGGCTCATTCGCTACTTCTGAATTAAGTCATCGATTTGTTTGCCCTAAAATATGAAACCCAGCCTTCTTTTACCAAATTTTGATTTATTCATAAACTGACCACTCCATGCCATGAATATCATGTCAATTAATCAGATTTCTCTGCTATCTATACCATTTCCCCTTAGCTCATTTAGCATCCTTCAAGCTATCAAAAACATATTCATGAAATCAATCTATCGATTGACTCAAAGAGGTCAGAAGTGAACTTCCAAACAGCAGGTATTGATTCTCTATTACAATGAAATACCAAGCCCAATTGGGTTCATAGAAACCACTAACCCTGACTTTCAGTTAAAAAAACTAAAAAAAACGTAAAAATACAAAAGCAGTTTAGACTTACCTAAAGGTATTTTGACAGGATATGCCGTAGAGTACACTAAGAAGATAGGGATCCATAGAAAAGCAATTACAGTGCACACTGGGCCAGAAGACATTCTCGTCAGAGAAAGAATACACTGGAGTCGAAAGGGTTGAAGTCCTTTTTTTGTTACACCTGTGGACTGGCCACGTTGAGTCCAAAGCCAAAATGCGGTGGTAAGCAGTGGTCAGAAGTCTTCATCACCTCCACATTATTTGATGTCAAAAACGTTTTAAGCCTGACTCTTGTGGTCAGTAAGTGCCCACTGAGCCTAAATCCTCAACAAATACAGGCAGAAAAAAGATACTCCATTACTGTTGCCCATCTCAGTGTTTGCTTTAAGTTTTTTTTTTTTTTGGACTAATTGAAGTGCTGTTCTGTCAGGTGCAATGTTGAGCCACCGAAGCAAAAAAACACGAGTTAGTTTGGTCCTACTTTTGGTTTAATAAGTATTGCTTCACCTCCCACCCAATCGGTCCGTACAGAGGTCAACCCGGCTGGGCACATTGGGGTCAGACGGCTAGTGGCTGTGGTGATGTGCAAATGTTGTGGTGTTATGAGCCTTTTCACTCCTACGATCTCGGCAGCATCCTCATCTTCGGAGCTCGGAGATGCGTTTTCCTGCCGCAAGAACAGATCACAAATATTATACCTCCTGAACTGATGCTGATGCTGCTGCATCTGATGCTGGCAGAAACAGTAATGCTGAGATGTTTTGCGAAAAATGATGCTGATGCTGGTACAAAACGCACATCGTGCAGTGTTGCCTGGTGGCCCACTTCAAAGGAATATCTAGGGATTTGAGAAAAAATTCTCGTATAATATCAAATAACAAAAATTGCGTTTCGTCTAATTTTCAAAAAATATTCCAACGGAATGAATTATTTAGAAGAACGTTCTTTTTTTTTAGTTTATTTTTTCTTTTTTTTTCCTGTATAATGCAGTGTGTGTTTAGCATGCGAGCTGCATGCAAGAGTAGGACAACTAAAATCCATAAATTATAATTTATTTTATAATAAATATTATATATTTTTTTAAATCGTGTGGGTAGCAAATGTAATTTTACAACATGAGAATTATTAACAATGTTTTTAAGTTATAATAAATTATCCACTGCAGATATTCATCAGAAATGCAGATTTGTGAGTATAGAACTGACCGAGAAGGAAAACTAAAACAATTATTTCATGAAAAATTTGCTCATATTGATTTCTTTAAATTTTCATGATAGCAAAATGTTATATTATAATAACATAAGCTTTTAAAACTACTTTTATTTCTTGTTAATAATATGTTATTCACTGCAAAAATGCATTGAACAAGCAACAAAAGCCAACTTTTGATAATAATAATTTAATATATTTAAATTAAAAATTATATGGATTTGTTAAATGATTATTTTAACTACATTTAATATGACTGATTATATGTTTAGAGGGTAGCACAGCATTAATGGAAATTATCAAAAATGACCAAGAATTCGTTTTAAGTCTATTAATTTATTGTTTCCAGAAATTATGGAATGGATTATAGTAAAAATCAGTCCGAGATTCAAATAACTCGGGTAAAATTAATCATGCATTGATTTAAATAACTCTTTACGATGTAGTTTGAACTGTTTTAGAAATAGTACCAATTCAAAGGCCAAAATAAATTAAATAAAAATCACAAATTACTTAAAAAGTAAGCATAAATTATACTTAAAAGTAATTTCAATTCAATTCAACTCAGTACCATACAATCAGCTTATTACGCATATTACAATCAGCATCATGTCGGAAAGTGATTTCTGTAACCAAGTTAATTAGGAACACTTCCAGGATCACAATGGTTCACTGATATTATTTTTGAAAAATTGGCTCATTCGCTACGTGTGAATTAAGCCATCAATATGTTACATATGGTCACTTGACTTTGCCCCTCTCCTCCCTATAACAATCCTTGCTTCCCCCCTCCCCCCCCATCAACCCTAAAACAATCAGAAACAAAAAAAGACAATATATTTAGCTGAAAATGAGAAGTCCCTACATAGACTAGAGTAGGCCTACCTGATATTAAATTAAAATTACTCAATTAAAATTAAATCAATTTCCCATGATTCATGAATTTCAAAAATAAGTACACATTTAATGGCATTATTTTTGAAACCCTTCCTCCCACCATGAAGCAAATCTTAACAAAGATTAGGTCCCCCATCCTTAATCTTCTCCATTAATGTTATGCATGATATTGTGGACGATTGCAGACAGCATTAAATTTAAAATGTAAGAAATATTTCTCTAAAATTCCAAAGACATAAGTCTTGCCACAGAATTTTCCCATTTACTGGCAACTCCAGTACATCTTAGTTGCTTAGAGTTGGTCACATACTTTGCTATATTGCTTTTTCCAAATGCTATTTGGCATCCTTATATAATGCTGCATAAGTGCATGCAGCAAACATCAACAGCATTATATTAACTTCTGCTGTTACATTGACTGTCGATATTATTTACCTTAGGCTGTTTCTATTCTGGAAACTAAGAAAAGAGTGGAAAGAACCCATCCAGACTCTTATATAGGTATAGGCCTTTCTCAAACAAAAATAGGCCAAAACACGATACAATAAAATTAATACCAGGCACAAAAAAAAGTAATCATCGCCTTTTCTCTTGTAATTGCTATAAGAAAAAGAAACATAATTGAAGTGCTGCATTAATACCTTTAGCAAATATGAATAAGACAGGACTTCAATCAAGTATCAGAATATTAGACAAACTAAAATATTCTTTTAGTAAGTAAACTATAGAATTTCTGCAATTTTTCTAATCTCAAGAAAGATTTAAATCAAGGATCGAACTATTAGGCAAACTAAAATATTCTTTTAGTAAATAAACTATAGACTTTCTGCAATTTTTCTAATATCAAGAAAGACTTAAATCAAGTACAAGTATCAAACTATTAAGCAAACTATAATATTCTATATTAGTATAAGTAAACTTTAGAATTTCTGCAATTTTTCTAATCTCAAGAAAGACTTAAATCAAGTATCGAACTATTCGGCAAACTATAATATTCTTTAGTAAGTAACTATACAATTTCTGCAATTTTTCTAATATCAAGAAAGTCTTAAATCAACTATCGAACTAATAGGCAAACTAAAATATTCTTTTAGTAAATAAACTATAGACTTTCTGCAATTTTTCTAATCTCAAGAAAGACTTAATTCAACTATCGAACTATTAAGTAAACTATAATATTCTTTTAGTAAGTAAGCTATATAGAATTTCTGCAATTTTTCTAATCTCAAGAAAGACTTAAATAAACTATCGAACTATTAAGTAAACTATAATATTCTTTTAGTAAGTAAACTATAGAATTTTTGCAATTTTTCTAATCTCAAGAAAGATTTAAATCAAATATCGAACTATTAGGCAAACTAAAATATTCTTTTAGTAAGTTAACTGTAGAATTTCTGCCATTTTTCTAATATCAAAAATTGCACAAAATCCGATATATTCCCTGGTGAAAGGATTACTACAAATCTATATACTGTATACTGTTTGTGCTGATCAGAGCACTATCCTTACGAAGTCATAGAAGTCTTACTTACATTTATTATAATCTTTTTAAAAAAAAATAGATATACAGAAAAATTAATTGTTTTAATGAAGCGGTTGGCCCTAGCAACCCACACGACTTTTAAGCTTTTCCTCGAAGAACAGCTTATGCTAATCTATTTTCTTGCTAAAAATACATGAAATTTAATATCTAAACCACCTGCTTCGTGATTGCACATCCGCCAACTCCAACTCCACTTGAAATTAAGGATAAAATGACAAGAAAGCATCATTGTTTGCCCATATCCGTGCAAAGAATGATTTTTAAATGATGTTCCGGTTATGAGTTTATAACCCCGAGATGTATTTTATACTCATAAATAGCTTCGCAATGGAAATGTGCTTGCTTCTATATCAGAACTTAAACCACAGAAATTGAATATGAATGAACATGGTATTACAATACACATTGAGACACAGGTTACTATATATTTATGTGGAACCCATATAGTCCTAACCCTAACAGTAGGCCTATAGTTAGAATGGATGAGTGCGGCCTCATACCAAATATTTGCTATTACTTTTTGCTCCAAAATATAGGAAATATAGGACTAATTTCCAAAAAAGACTATAGGATTCTCATAGGAATATTTTTTCAAATATCTAGGATTTTCAAAGGCAGGCCAGCTCAAAGGAATTTTTTCCAAAATCTATAGATTTTTACAGGAATATTTTCTAAAGATCGCATATATACATTTATATATAGGGATAATTTTCGATAAATCTAGGGTTTGTATATGATAGTTTCCAAAGCTCTAGGATTTTATATAACTGAATATTTTTCAAAAATATTTAAATTCTTATAGAAATATTTTTCAAAAATCCCGGCATTTTATAGGAATAGTTTCCAAAATTTAGGATCGTATAGGAATATATTACAATAATATTAATTCTGAAGTTAGGCATCAAATCATCGATCTGCATGCTTATATATAGGAATATTTTCCAAAAATCATTCTTAAATTATATGAATATTTTGCAAAAATTTATGATTCTTAAAGAAATATTTTTCCAAAAATATAGGATCATTACAGAATATTTTCCAATATGTTGCAATACTGTCCAAGAAACTTCCCATAAATATAGCAATTACCCAAATTCCTATACATTCACATGCACTCTTCCACAAATATAGCAATATAAAATAGGTCACAGGAATATTTAACAAAAACATGATTACTATAGGAAATTAATACAATAGGAATTGTATAGTACATGTACAATTACATGGATGATATAGAAAATTTTCTAATAAATAGTAATACGGCTCGTATACATGTATTGGAATATAGCATACACAAACATCATCAAAAAATATATGAATATTTTCATAAAAATTATATGGATATAGCATAGGAATATTTTTAAAAATATACGATTCTTATATGAATATTCTGCAAAAATCTGTTATTTTTATAGGAATATCTTCCAAAAATCTAGGATCATTACAGAATATTTTCCAAAAATACCGGTATACTATACTATAGCCTATAAGAATGTTTACCAAAATATAGGAATTTTGTAAGAATCTTTCCACAATCTTTCCAATTGTATAGGGATTTTTTTTTTCAAAATTCAAGAAACAATATTTCACTTTTCCAAAAAAATATAGCAATAGAAAGCCACAAGAATATTTAACACAAAAAAATAGGATATACTATATACTGAATAAGAAATTTAACCAAACATGTTTGCAATACATGCATGTATACAGAAGTTTATCCAAAATTATGTGATTAAAAGGATACAACTAAGGAAATATGGCATAAATTAATGAAAATGTAAAATAATCTGCCAAAATCTACAGGTCAAATGTATAAATCTAAAAATACCATAAGAAACAAAGGACATCTGTGACCCCTGGAACTTTTCAAAGGAAATTCTAAAGACATGGAATTAAGCCTGACACATTCGACTTACACAATTTGGATCAACAATCAGGGATAAAGTTTAGTACAACGGATTATCCAGAATGATTCATGATTTTCATGTGATATATGGTTTTCCTAATGCTATTAAATGCTGAACAGTTAGGCCTACTTGCAGGTGGGAGAAAAGCCATTTTTCACGAAATTTAAGGCAAAATAGGCCTGATTTTTCTTTACCTCCATCTTATGGCTTTACTTTTTAAGTGCAAGCACTTAGTCATCCTAGTTGTCAATGCATATAAGATTACTCAACTAATGCCATCCATCTAAGGTGCCATAGATAAACGATTGCCTGCCTTTGCCATTCGCTTGGTAATTTGTACAATCGAATTGCAATTAGTTGCAGCAATATCGACTAAAGAAGCAAAAAAAAAAATCTTTGCATTTTTATCTTTTGCAAAACCTTAGTAAGATATTTTAAATCGCAATTTAGAGGTCGCATTATTTGATGACATTATCAAGATATTTTGGCATTTATGATATACAGTAGCATGATTCAGCTCTATAGCGACAGAATCAATACTCCCTTTTCAAAAGTACTCCCACAATGCATCATTTGATCAAAAAAAATTCGACCAGTTTAGTATATATACATAAAAGTGCCATTTAGTTTTCATCATAAATGGCGTCATTCATGAATCTATGGAAAATAACATGGGCTGCCATTTTTGTAAGGCCTAAACTGCAGTTGAAATTATTCACTACAGATGGCGCTTTACTTATGAAAGAGGCGCTTGCCTCATTTTGGAAGCCACTTTTCTTCCCAATTACTAAACCTAATTCTATACTCACTCAGAAATCTATATTCATAATTAGTTTCTTATTTTTTCTGCAGAATTTTAAAAGCAGTGAAAATCTGCCACTTCAATTCTACAAGAATTCTGAACAGATTTTGCAATTCTAATGTATTCAGATTTCAGAAAGCAAAATAACTTGCAGAAATCTATAGAAACTTGTGCCAAAAAAAAAAAAAAAACAATTTCTGCAAGAATTAATTTGAAAATTTATATCATTTTATGAATGATTTTAGTTAAGGAAATATATTGCCAGATGGCGTCGTATTTTTATTGCAAAAACTTAAGGTCTGATTTTTTTGGTTGAAACATTTTAATGCAATGAAAATCTGCCAGTTCAATTCTACGAGAATTCTGAACAGATTTTGCAGTTCTACAGTATTCAGAAAGCAATATATAGCTTGCAGAAATCTATATAGAGACTTGTTCCAAAAAAAAAACAATTTCTGCAAAAATGAATTTATAAATTTCTATAATTTTATGAATGATTTTAGTTAAGGAAATATACTGCCAGATGGCGTCGTATTTTCACTGCAAAAACCATGAGGTCTGAATTTTTTGCGTTCAAACACTAAGCATTTTTCAGTTTTCTGCAATTTCCCCTCACGACTTTCGCTCATTTTTTTAAAAAAAAAGAAGTGAATTATGTATATGTATTATTTCCATCCTTAAGACCCTGCTTAATTAAACAAGATTTTGCACTTAAGCACATTTTTTTTCTTTATAAAAAGGGATAAATAGGTTTTCACCACCTTAAAACACAACTGACAAAACTGCTTCAAAGCATGAAGTATTCAATGACAAACAACTATTATTCTCTAATATCAGAAAACAAAGTTTTTGTAGCATGCAATGGAAGGGAAATACATAGCACTTAAAATTTTTCAACGAGCTGCCATCAATTATGTGAGAAAAGTATTTTTAACGTACATTTTTCAAACTATTAACTGTGATTGACTGTCATCCTATCAACAAAAACTTGCATTTATTTAGAAAGTGTGTCTGAAGCTAAGTGATATACGCAACCCATCTAATATATTTCAAAAGGCCCTAAAAATTAGCACAAAAGCACTTAAGGAAAATAGCACAAAGGCATAAACATCCTCACAACATTTTTAATTGTGTTATTGTCATCATTCAACAGATATTACATTAATTTGCATTTTTTTTTTTTTTTTTAAACAAAAAGCAGTAAAATCGAGTGACACCGTTAGCTTTTTTGCAAGCAATAACAGTCAGTCATATTAAGAATTAAAATCACCAGCAAGAATTCAATTAAGAAGAGACAAATTTTGCCTTCCCACAATGCATTCAATATGCAAATTTTAGGCTAGAATATAAATATGCAAATTGCGAATACTGCTGCACTTGTTAAAGCTTTTCGTTAACACGGATTTTATAATAGTGTGCAAGCAAATAAATCCCTGAAGGTTCAAAACCCAAGTAATTAAATGTGATAGTTGTCACTTTAGAGCTTAACTAAAGCCTCATATGTTACTTGCCTATACTTTAATACATAACATATTTTTGTTAAATTTTGTTCATTTCTTTGTGTAGTTAAATTCATGCTAATTTACATACTTCATTATAAGTGGGTCTGTCGGCATTAAATTGAATTCTTGTTTCAATTAACTTTAGCATTACTACACGCCATCTATTGAAAATCATTATACTTTACATTACATTTATATGGACACTTTATTTCCCTTCTTGCACCAAGGATCAATTATTGTACGTTAGGTAACTATGTGCCAAGGATTATTGTTGATCAAGCATTATCTATAAAGCCTTACTGGTTTCATTTACCATTCAGTGAGAGTTTAACAGAAACCTTTTACATAATTTTTAAACTAAATTTAAACATTCTTTACAAGAAGTTGTTAAAGGAAAAGTCCCACCTTGTAGCAAGTAATATTTAAGTTGTTCAGACTTATTAGATATGAATGGCTGTGGCAATAATAATTGCAGCAGAGTATCCATATTGAAGAAATCACGACCAAAATACAGGTTAGAAACAATTTTTCCATAATTTCAACAGACACTAAAAGTTGGTGGCGCCCTCTAGAACATGTGCGTGTGTGTGTGTCTATGTGTTTCATGAGAGCTAATGCCTTTTATCCAGTAGAGGGCGCTACATTCTGCCAGTGAAATGGTGCCAATTTGAGCTTTGCAATTTCAACCAAATCCATGTATTTAGTGCATTTTATTTATTTAATGGTGGGCTTAAACGAAATTGCAATTTCCATGCCTTTCCTAATTTTTCATGCTCTTCCTCCTACAACCTCCTTCCTTCAAAGTAGGACTTTCCCTTTAACCCATTTATCAAACTTTAACATAAGAAATAATTGACTCATTATTTTTCCTGGAGTTTTTTACCCTGCTTCACACTTTTCGAATCTGAACTACAGACTTAAGAAAATGCAGGAAAATATTAAGAAAACTTTAAATTGGCACAGATCATTCCTCTAGTTTGCAAGCATTAAAAGGAAAATCAGTTTAGGGGATAATAAATCAATGGTAAGAATTAATCAAAGGCATGATGAAGTCATGCTGGCATACCAAAATATCAGTGGAGTAAATGTCAATGGAAGAGGACATTCCAAAACATTATCAGAGCTCTTGTGTATCAACGGGTAAGACATACTAAAACATCAATGGATGGTTCAGAATTGCGTTATGAAGTTCTGGCATTTCTAACTATCATTGGAGGGAAATGTCAATGGCCACTGACATTCCAAAACGTCATTGGGGGGGGGGGTTGTACCAATGGTTGACAGCAATCCAGGATCATTGGACGGATCAGAAGTGTATAATCAGAAGCGCTAACATTCCTAAGCATCATTTAAGAAGACATATCATTGGGTGCTAACATTCCTAATCAACCTTACAGACAGAAATGACTTGCAGAGATTAGATAGGAAATCGCTGAAAGAATCTACTGGTAAAAATGAAATCATCCCAAAGACTTCAAAACTCTTGTTTTCTGGAACTTCTTATTCAATTGAAAGACACTTTAAAATTTGTTCAAGATCCACCATTGACCTTTCTTGAAAGTCTTTGAACATCTTCCAAAGAAGAAGGAAGTTTCCCTTCCCCTAAACATTTCAAGTATGCTATCTAATTATTAATTTTACAAGTTCCCTTCCAGTTCATTCGTTTGTTGAATAGGGTTTCCACTATAATGGTTCACAATCCACATTGATTATGTGCAATGGCCTGCTGACTTTCCAGAATGCAACATATTGACCCTGATTACCAGGCATTATATCAGTAGATAAATAGAAGATATTTTGCATCAACTCAATGCAGTGCAAACAATGCCAGTTAAATAGGATGCTAAACCCCTTTGTAAACAGTATGACAATACAGATGTCACTTCGCGATTGTGTTCAAAAGGGCTTAATAGTTTGCAAAGCACCCAGTGAAGTGATTATCATGTTTAGATTCTTGAAAAGTTGTCACTAAATGCACAGTGCATGATTATTGGTATTTTTCGCCGGATTTTGCGAGCAATGAGGTGAATAAAGGTGAGATCTCACTGATGTAATTACTGGGACTTGAAAGCAAAATGTGAATGAATTTACTCACACATTTCTGTAGACAAAACGCATCGTGGGACCATTATTTCGATAACTTAGAGCAAAGTAGCGAATGAGCCATGGGTCATTCGCTTAAGCCATCGATATTATGAATGTAGTGCCATGTTTATAAATATTTCCCCTTCCCCCCCTTTGCCCTTCAAAATATGCAAAAAATTTCATACCCCCAAGACAGTAACCCTAAAGAGAGAGCCTTCGCTGGGGGATTGGGGGGGGGGAGGGGGGCGGAACCATACTATTAAATGCAATATTTGTATTGTGAATTTTTACTGGAAGGTGGCGCGGTTTCAATTAAGAATTAAAACTTTGGCATTCCATAATGATTAAAATATTTATTCAAATTGTATGCAAATTCCAAAAACGCACATTTACTTTGGAAGCAGCTTATAGGATAATTAAATAAATCTATGCAGAAATTAAGTAAAAAATTAAAAAAACTACAATTTTTCTCTTTTATAAATCTCAATTTTGGCGTTATGACCGTGTAACTATTTGGTTACATGGTCTGAAGCTGTGGAGGTTTGGTGTGTGGGATCACAGCGCAAGGCAAAAAAGAGTTACCCAGTCATGATCTATACCTAAATATATACTGTAGGTGAGCACCAAATAAAATCACAGAAAGAAGCAGTGAGCAGTTGTGCTATAACCTATATTATACTAGTTACAAACATGTGAACTGAGTCACAAAAGCTGATGAACCAACTACAATGCCAAAATAGGCCAACATTTCTGACCCCTCCCCTACATGTAACACGTAACAAACTCAGCCCCCCACCCATCTATGTTACAGTGGCGGATCCAGGAATTTCTTTTGGG
>JAQIXP010000992.1:0-20855 GCA_034700285.1 Proteroiulus fuscus
ATATGTACCGTTAGTTAACATGGAGATTCCCATAGGAGCATGCATTTTTTAAAAGTGTGGACAGCCCCCTTAACTCTGATATTTTCAAATGATGTTCAAGTTTGAAAATTTTTTCCCTTGATTGTTGTTTCTCTCGGTGTCATTAATGATACATTGTTTTATTATTAACAGGCTAGCATCAAGAGTCACACCATAGAAGAAGAAGTTGATCTTCCAGGAATGCTACCTGATAGTCAAGATTCAGCTTCACCGATGTTGCAGCACTATGTGGGTTACAAAGATAGTCCTAGCAGGGACAGCTGGGACACCATCAACAGTCGAAAAGACTCTGGAATTAGAAGCCGTGAAAGCAGCATTCAAGCACAGGTAGTTTTGATTTGTTACTAATTTTAATGCCTACGGTATACTAATAAGGGCCTATACCTTGTTCTACTCATCTGAAAAATGTACTTGAATTTTTTATGATACATTTTTATGGTGAACTTGTAATTCCCACATTTTCTCAAAGAGATTACCAGACGCCATTTTGAAGTTCTGCACAATTCAAAATAAGCCTAAGTATTATTAGGAGAAAGCTTATAGCTAGATAGGAAGAAAGCGGGTTGTAGTGCAGGCCTTAGAAGTAAACTCGTATATAATGTTTTATATATAACGTTATAATTGTTAACACCTGTAAACTTGTGGTGTTTCTAAATTATCTAGTAGATTTTTGTTATTTCAAATCTGGAGATAAGATAATGTTGACACTAGAAATGATTTTTAATGGTCTATATTAAATTTAATTCCAAATAAACCGCCACTTTTGGCAACTTAAGAAACTCAAAGTTTCGCCAGATGTTGACATCCAATTAATTATTAAGTTGTAATGGAGTCAGGTACAAATCTTAACTAATTCCGTGGCTTATTTTTTTGTGATACCGGTACCTAATAAATAAATAATGGAATAGATAAACAAAGATGAGTTGGGATTTGAACCACTAATCTCCAGGCTGATGCACCATGATATGGCTGAAGCTTTGCCCTATACTATTTAGTAACAAAAACGTTTTTTTAATGTTTGATATCAAACATGAAAGGAATATACGATCAAAATTCTGAATTCATTCTATTCTGAGAAAAAGTAATTTTATTTCACATTCTCCCCAGAGCAACATGCCATACTCATCATGCATAAAATTCCACAAACGCATATTTTCTAATAACAATTGAGTTTTCAATTCTTTGAAATCATTTAATCAAATTTTATCAATTATTTCAGCACATCCGTCAATTGCTAGAATCCAGTGTAGCAAAGCCTACCGATCTACTGAGCCATCGTGTTAGCGGTTATTACAGCAACAGCCAACCCTCTATCATGGATCCCTATTTATCTATGGCAGGAGGTTTCGATTCCACTGTGCCTATCTGCGAAGGCTTGAGTAGGCTTCGAAAGCAATCCGACAAGCAGCTGATACGAGGACTTCAACAAGACGAATCTCATTCCGAATACTTCCTCCATCCGCCTATTTCCAAGCTCAGCCTTTTCTTTGCTGACAAAGAAATCGAAAGTGAATACCGAGCTCGGGTGCATCGCCAAGACGTTTATGAGACAACGCCCACACTCGCCTCTCCCAGCTTCAACACTTATTTTGACGTTGTCGTTTCCTTGGTAACGTACATTATCACTGCTTTTGCTTGCTTCCTCATGTTTGGCGCCCACTTCATATGGATATTCTTCTGTCTGGTATTTACTTCTTGCCAAATGCTGGTCGTTTACCTTTGCTTCAAGCAGTTTTTAAATCCGAGTGGTTCAAGCGAGCGGTTGCATCGCCTCTATAACCTGTGCACCCAGTGGTATCCGTGGCATTTTATAGGAGCCTTGTTAGTCAGTTTACCAATGCTTTCCATTCTAGCCAATTTCTCTTGTCAGACCTTTGTCAAATATCCATTGCGCACCGACTTCTTCTTCTTCATATTTTTCATCGCGCTGCTTCACTTCTGTAACTTTACTCAACTCAACTGTTGGATGAAGTCCGCCATTGCCTCCGTGGGGGTCATCACTGTCTTGGCTATGCTCGAATCAGATGTGTGCAGCTCGGTTGAAGCCATCTTGTCGAAGGCGAAAACTGCATCCAATGTCACAACTGCCCGTGCCATCACCACAACTACGATCGGAGTCGAGGCCTTCGATGAGTTCGACACAACCTCTCCCATTCAAGTGTCTTTTTCTGGAGCGGATACCATACTCTACGAAGTGATATTAGACATGTTGTTACTCCTCGTTTTTCTCTGGTTCCTTAACCGAGAATTTGAGATTAGTTACCGACTTTGCTTTCACGCAGGTTTGTTGGCAGCTCGTGATCAACAGAAGGTCCAGATGCTGAAGGATCAGGCCGATTGGCTGCTTAACAACATCATGCCCAAATCCGTGGCCGAACATCTCAAGTGCAACTCTAAGTATTCGTGGAATCACAAGGACGTCGGTATCCTTTTTGCCACCATTGCAAATTTCAACGAACTGTATGACGAGTCGTACTGTGGCGGTAAGGAGTGCCTCCGTGTCTTGAATGAACTCATAAGTGATTTCGACGAACTTCTTTACAAGTCCGAATTCAAAAACGTGGAGAAAATCAAGACAATTGGTGCCACGTTTATGGCCGCATCCGGTTTGAATCCTCAAGTCCGCCAAGAAAATAGTCATCCTCATCAGCATTTAGTTGAGCTCATGGATTTTGCCTTTGCTCTGCAGGACGTGATTGAAAACTTTAACCGGGACATCTTGGAGTTTAATTTTGTCATAAGGATCGGTTACAATTACGGCGACGTCACTGCCGGAATCATCGGCACCACCAAGCTGCAGTGGGATTTGTGGGGTGATAGCGTCAACGTTGCTAGCCGCATGGATAGCACGGGAATGAAAGGGTACATACAAGTTTCGGAGCATTGTGTTCCCATACTAGAAGACTACTACGAGCTTAGACCAAGAGGAACCATTTTTGTCAAGGGAAAAGACAATATGAATGTGTTTCAAGTTTTGGCCAAGAAATCTGGAATTGAGTATACTACACCGACTGATATATGAGACACTGCAACGTAGGGGAAATGAAACGCAAATTTTTAAAAGGTGTGCATCAAATGCATTTTAGCATGGATGCCATTGGAAATTTGTTTAAATTCTCAAGCCATGGTGAGTGAATGACAAATTAATTTTTGTGCAAAATATATATTATCGCGTATTTTGCATCTTTTTATTTTGCATAATTGATATCAATATTTATTATTTTAATTAGCAGTGTTGAAAGACTGAAAGTGTTTGATATAATTTGAAATGTACCTTTACCTAATTTTTTTAAATGAGCTTAATTTTTTTTAGGCCGATAAATGCATAGTATTGAGGCATATATTATCTGTGACTATCTGAGATTATTCCTTAAGTGCCCTACAAAATGGCCCCTCTTAGTTGATATTTAACTATTTACAGGGAACGGTGTTTTGGTTATGTTTGCCGTACTGAAAGCGTACACCTTGCAAGGCGAGTAAGTTAAACAAATATTCAACAAGTCGTTTAGGTAGGCCTATAGGCCTGATGGCCACCATTTTCTAGAGTACCATTATATTTCGATAAAATATCTATCAGTAACTTACATGGGGCAGACTGACTTGGAAAAAGACACCAACTTTTTGACATGCATACTTTAGAAAAGCTATTCTTACTCAAGTTCGATCGAGACATATACCATACAGAAATTGCACTCATCTCAACACATTTCACTTAAAACCAAGTGTAATTTTACTTAGGCCTACATTTTAGTTAAAAAGCGAAGTGAAATTACCGTAAGTTAATACTGCTTGCATTATGTTGTGAGCATATACTTTATCCCTATGACTGCTTTAATTGATTAATACTTTTTGTTGTCGGTCACAATCACCATTTGATCTAAACACAGAAATGTAACAATAACTCTGTGCCTCTGTATTTGGAAATTTTTACTGAGATTAGCATAAATATACACATGAGCTGACATACTGCCAGTCTTCAAAGAAATTCTGCATACATATATACTTGTAATTCACTTAAGTGAAGTAACTACTAATTAATGCACCTTGGAAAGTTTTGTTAACCTAAATATCGGTTTATCATTGTTGTATAAGATTGGGTATTGAAGTGACACAATTCAGAAATACTTAGTTCGAGGTTCTTGTTTTGCTGTAGTTCAATTTACAGTATTTCGTAATACAAATCTAGGAATAAGTGTTAAATTTAGCATAAATATATACCTACTCCATTTTGTGCATTTACACTTTTACTATTGTAAATATGGACAACTGTTTAAGATGGTGCTGGCACCTACAAAAATATTTGTTTAGGATTTTTTTTAGAAATATGCCTTCTGGTCATTATGCAAGTTTCCATGAAAAATATTACTGCAGTGTTATAGGCCTACATGTAATGTCGTTAATATCTTGCTGTTATGAGAGTTAGGAGTCTGTTTTTACGGTAACAATAATCATTTCAGTTTCCATCAATGACTTGAGATGGAGAAACTAAAATCCGCATCAGTTGGGATTTTCGAAGTTTAGTAGCCTTTTGCGGTCTGCTTTACATAGGACGTAAGATTATTAACTATTGACAATTTTAATTTGAAGCTGTTAATTTATTATTATTTTGTCAAACTTTTAATTCTTTTACATCCTTAAATATTTTAGGTTTAAGTCTCCCGACTTGTCAACTCAAATCCAAATTTAAAATTCTTGTTTTGTTCTAGAAAAAATTACTATTGATGTTAAATTCAGACTTATTTCGTACCAAAATTTGTCAAGTGTGATAATTGTGAACATTTTGTTTTCAACAGACCACTTTCATGCAAAAATAAGGCCTGTCTCCTTTCAAATCATATTGAGCTCGAACTTGTAGTTTATCGGGCTAATTTGGACCACAAATTTTGAACAGTAAATTCCTGCACGAATATGCAGGGCTATGCAGAGTTATAAAATGTTATTTTATATGTATGAGTGAGAAATAGTCCTCTCTGTGCCAAACATTTCCAATGTTTTTACATTCGATTTATATTTCTGATGTATTTTTACATGCACTGTTATATATGATGACTAAACAAAGAGTATGGTATTTTTTTTCTTACTCGTAATGGTAGGCTTAGTACCTTTTTATCTGATTACCGGCATTAGCTATGACAACTCCTTTTACAAAACAAAAATATCGGTGAATTACAATTTTATTTTTTTTGTTTATATCATGTTTGTGAATCGTTAACTATCCATGTATTGTATTGTTGATTACAAAATTGTTTTTTTCGTAAAATATTGAAGTCTATTAATTAAATATAATATTATATTTAATCCCAGTCTGCAAGTGGTCAAAAGTTTTCAAGACATTTTTAAAAAAGTGTAAACTCCTGGTAATTTAGTGCAGTTTTATAAATGAAACCGATAGACGTGGCTCTGATCACCTCGTAAATAGCATCATTCTTTTATTGACTGATTAGTTTTTTTTAATTTCAGAATTTAACACTTTTAAGCTTATGAAGCAGAAATTTTAAAAAGCAAGGTATTCATATAACCCGAAGCTTTTTAAACAGTTAAGTGTTGTTACCCATTGATGTATATATACTAAGAAAACATGGGCAGATCTCCCCAAATGAAGAATTGGAGCAGGAGACAGAGATCCATACAGTAATCAAATTGGTATAGCCTACAAGTAGCTACCGGTGTGTAAGTATTTTTGCTACAAAATTATTGCTGTTATACTGTTAATTCAAATTATTTAATTTCTAAAATTTTAATTTCAGGGTTTCTTGTGGTGCACAAGTCTGGATGAAAGCTCAATTGCCTAACTATGCATTTTCCTGGTTTTTTGTTTGATCTGCTGAAATGCTGATCCAGAAATGAAAAATGGGATACAAATTTGCTCTGGCAATTGAGCAGTTACAAGCTCAAAATTTACCTGCTGGCTTTGCAGCATGATAGATGTTTCCATGCAATTTTAACGTAATTTAATTGCTAGGTCCTTTCTTGAAAACGCATTGGTGTTGGAGTAACACCTTGGATTAATTAACAGAAAAACTGTCGATGTGTATCGAGACATCAGTCTTGCTAAGCCATCCTGAGATGGTCAGTATAGACAATGCAGGGTTACACTGCATGGTCAATGACGTCGTGGTACATGCTGGTATTAATCATATTGCTTTATTTATGTATAACCAAATAACTAACTATTTCAAACCGAAACCAATAAATTAATTTGGAAGCATGTGCAAAGCTAGCTGAAAATCATCTAATGAATTCGAGATTAAATTCCAGGCTAGTCGAAAAATGTTCATTTTAATGTTATATCAAGAAGTCGTTTTTCAGCAGGAAAATCTCTAGTTGCAGATGAAAACACCTTTTAATTCTTGATAATGCCTATAATTTGAAATTAAGTTAGTTGGATCGCATGGTATTATAAAACTTATGCTGACTGTTTTTAGCCCTTATGGGCCTATAGTTAAATCCAGATTTCAATTGCAATTCTGTTCTGCAGCAGTGTTAAGACAACAGATTGACTGTTGGATTCTAGACTTTATGAAACTACAGGAAAAATACATTACATAGATTGAAATTATATAATTCAATCGTAGAGAATGTTTTCTCTGAATGCAATTCTACTGAAGGTTTGTTTTACAGAACTTCTAGGCTCCAACATTCGAGACCTGCCAGTACAGTAGTTTTCAACAGTAGAACAGACTATATAAGCAGCAAATAAGTTCATAATTTTTTTTAACTTTGAAATAGGCCCTAGTCATATCAGTTAATTATACCACAATATTCAATAGTAGCCTGTAGCATTGGCTGCTAGGGCTTATCTGTGATACACCTAGGCTTTTCTATAAGCTTGTTTTTCTACAATCTTTTATTTTAAAGTTATTTGTGCTATAGGGCCATAAACTAAGATCAAGATTGAGATCACCAAGTCCTGGCAGTGTGTAGTAGCCTACTGCTTTTGCCAATACCATGATAAAAGCAGTTGAATCATTCTAGCCAGTGCAGTATGTAATATACATTGTAGTTTGGATGGACGGATCAAGAGATTAGCCTATAAATAAGCACCTGTCCAGGAGCCTATGACCTCAGATGATAGACATATCATATATAAGCCATGAGGCGAAATTAATAAGATGCTGGGGATGATCTTGAGGGAAATTGAGATATAGCTAGGCCTAAATTTATTATACTAAAGAGTTAAATCGTAGGATGAATTTAGGCTTATCCAGTAACATTCGGAATCTATCTGGTAGGCCTACATAATTGTTTAAATAAAGGATTTATAGGGCAAGCATTTGAGTAATGCTAGACCTGTATAGCTGCTGATTAGTAAATAATTGTATTTCTAAGATTGGGGATATTTGTTTGGGCGGTATTTTTTCTTTTGCATATTTTTATTTATGTTTACTACATCCACTACTGACAATTTGAACCTCAAAAACGTTGTCTTCTTCGTCTCGAAAACGCAATTTGTTTCAGTCCGTTGCGAATTGCACTTTGGGTAACATCCTTCGACAGTCTTCGGCTTTCATTCGGTAAGGCCTTTCCGAAGCTTGCGACCAATAAGCGCGAGGTTTGAAAGCCACGTGATCATAAATAACCAATAAGGCGGTAGTTTATCTTTCGGGTTGTTAGACTCGGTCGTTTTCGGTTCTGGCTATTACCATCATAGAAAAACTTCTAACTAACAGCCGCCATTTTGGTTGAATCGGACTTAGGGAAAATTGAACCTTTCTTCGTTGTATAGCCGTAAAATTTCTGGATAATTTTGCTTTTCTCGGCCGACAAATGTTAGAAGACATCCTACTGTGGAAATATTTAACATAATTTTATGGTGCGGATACGTTGTTTGGTGGTAGACCGAGGTAATGTTTTCTCGAATAGTGTTGGTAGATTTCAAATTATGATGTGTATTCCGATGGTCTGATCCAAAGGCAGCAAAGATGCCGTAAACTGGGCTAGTTCAAAATGTGCCTTGAAGATAACTTTAAGCTTCGGATTAAATTTCCCGTGGTTAATGAGGGAAATTATTCGCCGTTTATGATCAACAAGTATCGGTGAGAGGAGCTAAACACCAAAGAGTTTTGAATCCGCTAGCCCCAAACGAAGGCTAAGCGTATAAACATGGCTGACCATCTTGTGGATGGGCCGCCGAATAAGCGGCAGAAGCTTTCATCGCCCTCAAATTATGCATCAAATGACAATACAGGTGAGTAGATTTCCTTGGATGTGGATCTACCTAAGCTAATTGGAAATTTGAGTCTTGTAAGTGAAATTAAACAACCAAAAGGACGCTTTTTTACCCCCCCAAATTTTTATTTACATGGGCCGGCTGACGGCACTGTTGTGACGGCGTCAGTCTGCGCTTGTTAGCTTGTCTTAGTCGTTTGACGTATACCGGTTGAAGGAAAATATGGAAAAATAGATTTAATGCAATTCTAACAGTGATATTATCCCCTAAAAATAATTTCTTTCCCTCTATTAACCAATCTTTAGCTGTATTCCCGAAAACGAATCTTTTTGACGGATCTCAATGGGGGTAGGACTGTCCGTGTAAACAAAAATACACGCTATATAGACTCGGTACCAAGCCGCAGTGACAGGCCGTGCTAGAATTACCGTAAATTTTACTCGAGTTTATTTTACTTTGGGATTCAAAAGGCATCCCTATTTGACCTAGCTGCTTACTGGTTAATCAAGTTCCATGTAGGTATAGGGCATAAAATTATGTTTGGGACTAATTGCAGGCATACAAGGCAATGAAAATTACTAAATTGTCAAATGCTTGTAACAAGTTTAAAAGTAATATGCTTTTTTAATTTTGTTTGCAAATGTAGCATGCTGCATATAAGAGAAGGGACATGCTTAAAGATTTGAAAATAGCCCAACAAATTTACCTTTTAAATGATTGAAGACCATCTCTAAGATATTGCAGTCGCATTAATTACACTTAATTTACAAATTATAAAATTAATTCTTTATTGCCTTTACTGTGTATGCTGAATGTTAATAGTTCAACACAGTATGAGTGGAACACTTGTCGGGTGTATCAGCTTGATTAAATTGTGATGATAGTTTCACTTACATTCTCAGACATGACTTAGGTAACACTTGGTAACGCTTGCTAAGATTTTTTTTCCTCTTTTATTTCCAGATTTGTTTGCACACAATTGGAATTTGGATAATTTTGCTGCAGATTTGCCCGATGAACTGATTATTGACAGCATAAGCAACAATGACCAATCTTCTTTGCAACAACAGTCGAATGCGCAGTCCACACCCGTGAACATTCAGAACGGAGCCCTTGATCCGTCAGCCCAGCAACACGACAATTGTACATCTTCTCTGCGGCCTCCTCATTTGTCACAGCTCCTTTTACACAAGTCATCGCATAGTTTAGGTAATGCTGGAAATTCCTCAAATAGTCAGCAATCTGGCCACGGACCTGGTCAGGGGAATCCAAACTTAACCAACCCCAATGTTGCTCTGCAAGGGTTGAGCAACGTGAAGAGTCCACATAACAGCAACCTGCAGTCTCCTCCGAATGTTTCTGTGAGCAAAACTGGAATCCCCACTTCCATGCCGCATAGTATTAACAATGACAATATGGGCAACAATTTGGCTAACTTGGCCAATAGCATAGGAAATAATATTGGTGCACTCACCATAAGCACCAGCTTGGCTGGCACAGTGAGTAAACCGCCTATGAACGCTGGAACAATTCTCAATACCAATACGACGAATAGTATGCAGGTTCCACAGATGACTCCCCAGCAGCAGGTTTCTACTCAGATGATGAATGGTCCACACTTAACGATGGGCAATTCAGGACCTAATATAAACAGAACGGTATCCGTGAATGCTCACGGCAACATGCTGACAAATCCCATGGGATCTCAGTCACATTCTCCTCATCAGACTCTAGGACATGCGCCTATACAGACTGGGCAAACTGCAGGGTCTAGAATGCCAGTAAGTAGATTTGATTCGCATTATATTATATTCTGCACTATTTCTTTAGTTTAGTAGCAGGGGAATTATGAGATAATTAGGATAATTTCCTCGGTAGTTAGACTTGTGTTTTTTAATTTGTTCTTTGGATGTGCAAAATTGGGCAAAATAGAAGTCTGGTAGTTATAAGGTCTGTATAAAACTTTAAAAATGCAAAATAATAGTTAGAATGCCATAGTAAACTGCCATCAAGTAAACTGCCATGTAGAACTGTTATAGACTGCCAGTTAGTTGATTATGCTACACTAATTATACTAATAATAGGCTATGTAATATCACTGACTGCTCAAGAGGTTTATCATAAAATTATTATTTTAAGATGGTAACATGAGAAGAATAATGGCCCAAGAGATAGACCTACATATAGACAGTTCTGATGCAAATAATGCAAGGATTCTTGGTATATTTTATGATATTAGCTGGTGACAGTTATAAAATGTATTTTGAATATTTGCAAAAGATAAAAATGAAATTAGCCAAAAATGTTCAAAAAGTAAAAAATAGTAAGTCATTTTAGGTACATCTATCTTCGGATAAAATGTCAAGTCCAGCTTTCTGTTAAACTAGTGAAATATTACATATTAGTGAATTTTTATCATGCCTTGCTGTGCACGTGTTACTGTTTACCTTGACATTGACGAGTTGTGTAATACACAGAAAGTTACTTGGTGTGTACCCTCCTTTGCACTTTTTAACTGTAAACCAGGGATCACTAGTATCGAGCCAAACAAAAATAATCCGTGCACTCCTGGTACATAATTTGAAAAGTTCTAGAAAGAATACACGTCAGTTGACACCGTACTTGCACACATTTTCTATAGCACATTAAATTTTTCATTTATTTGATAAAACATTGCATATGCATATAAATCTGATATCTGTTAGCTTTTATGGGAGAAGTTTTTTTTTAATTTAGCAAAATATAATAACTAACTTGTGTAAACAAATTTGTTAATATATTTATTTTTCATTTCTGAGGAGAGTATTCATATTGTAGTTACTTTCATCTGCATCTCCATAGAAAAATATAATATTCTGCTAGTTTTGTGTTTGAATATTTTTTATTTAATGTAATGAATTCTTGTCGTATTGGCATTGAAATGCATGCTTTCTTTGTGCCCTATTTTAAAATATTACTCGGTAGTTCAATTTAATGATTACAGGTGTATTTAATACAATAAAAATAATTAACTTACAGACATCTGCTGGTCCAAGCGTGAATCACCTAGGCCAGCCATCAAATGTGGGAAGCCCATATCACACATTCAATTCCCCAGTGTCGGCTGGAATGTCGATATCACCGAATCCAAATCTGCAGACTGCAGTGACCTCTATGGCACCCACAGTACAAAGGCCGACGTTAGGTAGCATGGCTAATACAATGAACATGAAGGCACGTTTTCAAGCTCAAGTGGATTCAGCAATGCCCACCGTAAGTGCTCGAATCTCACTCCTATAGATTTTGAAAGTATGTGTATTTTGTCCTCGTACGTTATTTCAAATGTATGTGATTCTGATGTCAAGGCGAGGCATCAACTTAATCAGCCAGCTATTCAGCCACCTGCTCAGCAGCCTCCTGTGCCGCCACCGCCAACACCAGCGGGAGCGCCCAATACCGATCCTGAGAAGAGGAAGTTAATCCAACAGCAGTTGGTGCTTCTACTGCATGCCCACAAGTGTCAGCGTAGAGAGAACCAGCAGGCCAATGGGGAACAGCGACAATGTTCGCTCCCTCACTGCAGAACTATGAAAAATGTGCTTAACCACATGACGAGCTGTCAAGCTGGTCGATCTTGTCCTGTGCCCCACTGTGCGTCTTCCAGGCAGATCATCTCTCATTGGAAGAATTGTGCAAGGAGTGATTGTCCGGTTTGTCTGCCCCTTAAGCAAGCTAATGAGAAGAAAAATCAAATGCAAGCTGGTAAGTGTCAACCTTGTTTATTAAGAAATTGATTTAATTTCTTCTTAAATACTATAAATTTTCGTTATATTTCATCCTCATCAATTTGTCACATTTAGCTGCAACAGCGCAGCAACCTACAAATCAGCAAAGTCCTGCTCCTGTAGACATGCAGAGGGCATATCAAGCTCTTGGACTACAGTATAACAGCAATAACCTTAATCAACTCAGCAATCAACCGAGGCCTACAGGGCAGGCACCTGGATGTAAGTGATCTATTAATTAAAATTATTTTTGTTCAGATGTTCCTTTATTATTTAACTTCTACATTTTAGCAGCTTTTCCTATATACTTATTATATCTATAGTTGGCCAACTTTAAAACAATTATTTTTCTTATAAATTTAATATTGAATATCGTTATACATATATAATCGAGTTTCCAAATATATATAATATATATTTGGAAACTAATCTCAAAAAAGTGTCCTTATATATGCAAAAAACTTGGCTGTTTTTATTCTTGGAAAAAATGTTAAAAGATTTTCAATGTCTGGACAGAAAATTTAACATCTGTTTTTCACATATTCTTGGAGAAAAACTGTGAAAATCCTATTGTTGTAGCATGTTGTAATAAGCGGTATTGAGAGTTCTATGGGAGTTAGTCCATTTTTGCAAAAAAAATCTTATAAATTCCTATTATTTTGCAAAACTCCTAGGCATGTATGTTAGTATTTTGAAAGTTTAGAATAACCATAATTTGAGAAAGGGCTTGGGATTTTTACTTTCAGGTCAAATTTAATGACAAGTGTAATTAAAATATTTTTATGCCTTGTAGTAAACGAAATGCAACAAAGTCATCAGGCTGTTGGGCCTGGCCAGGGCTTATCTGCGAACCAACACCAAAATCAGATGCAGTCCATTCAGTCATCATTTGTAAATACCAATGAAGGGGGCCAAGTAGGCGCTGGTGGTCGGCCTGGGCCAGGAGGAATGGGAAATCTACAACCACCAAACCTTGCAGGCCAATTAGCTGGGGCACATATGTCTCAGCAGGGTTCTAAAGATTGGCGAGAACATGTCACACAGGATCTAAGAAATCATTTAGTTTATAAACTGTATGTATGCAGGAATATTTTAGTTAAATTTACCGAAGATAATGACCATGTGGTTTAAATTCTTTGTATCTTTTTCTTTTAAGCGTTCAAGCTATATTTCCCACAACTGACCCAATTGCCCTGTATGATAAGCGAATGCACAATCTAGTCGCATATGCTAGGAAAGTGGAGGGTGACATGTATGAACAAGCCAGCAGCAGGGTGAGTAATAGTTTTGTTAAATTTATTCATCTGTTGCATCATGCAATGTCTCAAAATTTTGGTCAAATAACTACAAATTTCCGCTGCCTCTTTGAGGAGTAGACACACATCGAGGGGTAGAATACTTTGGCAATTGAAATCCAGGGAGCGATCTTGGTTTTCCTTAAAAGTTTCCCCAAAACTTGTCCGAACGTGTCCCTTTGGAGGCTCACTCTAGATTCGCTAAGAATCACAAAGATTCACAGTATAGAGGTGTAGTTTATCGCAGATTTAATAGTTCTTACGAAGATGTAGTGCTGCGCATATTCCTAACTCAATTCGTTGTTCTAAGAAATCCGATTTGTTAACGAACAAAATTTCTTTGTGCGAATGAATAAATTTGCACAGAACTACATCTCCATACCTTCCAATATTCTTTTGTCCAGGGGTCATCAGCTTTTTTAAAAGCTGATGATGGGTGCTTGCTGTAGGTGCTCCTACCATAATGATAGAGATTCACCTCTTGAATCAGTAGAGATTCATTAAAGAACTAGAAGTAGGATAATGAAGGTGAATCCTGTACTCTTGTACCCCGAACACAACGCTTTTCAAACTTGCTTGTACTTTGAAGATCTGCTAAATTCTGAAATCTCCTCTTTCAGTGATTTGTAAAGCAATTTGCAATGCAGTTTAAAAAGCTATGTTTCTAGATCATGGTTTGGTTGTCAACCACAATTACGGGCTGTGCATAATTTACTTAAACTCATTCTTGGTGATTTCAACCCCCCTCCCCATTTTACAATTGTGAACAAACCGTCAAGCCCCCATTTTATTTTCATGTTCAATTCCCCCCCCCCCCCCCCCAGTTTAACAACAATTAAAAAGTTGGCTCAACTTTCTTTACTTAAGAATCTGTGATTATCTTGGAATTGTCCTTGTACGTAAATCCCCCCTCTCCCGTTTTATCTTTTTATCACCATGACCCCCATATGCAGATGTGCTTCACTACGTAATTGATAAATTTCATGCAGTTAGCATAGGTCGGTTTAAAACGTGGTTCACAAAGTATTGTTCATCTACCGAGGTAAATTTGTAATCTAGTGTAGAAGTAGTGTATCCAGGGTATTAGTGAATCATGAGTGAATTTTGGTAAATCCCAGTTTAATTATGGGCAATCCTGAGTGAATCTTGATGAATTTTTTTGAATGTGAGGTATTATATTTTATTTTGGATTTACAGTTTAAAGAGGTTTCCTTATAGGATTATTTTTGAATGAGTAATATGTAACTTCTTATTCAAATTTTTAGCTCCCCTTCACCTGTTTATAAGGCTGTCGTACCGCCCCCTTGTGTTTCATTGTTTCGTTACTGTCACAAACTAATATACTTTTTTAAAGGCAAGCGAACCCAGCAAAATAAGTTTCGCTGTAAACAAAATTACCGTAGAATTAAAGTTGTCATTGTGAAACGCTTATTGCGGAAAAACTGGGGAAAAAGTGTAGTTTGTCCTCCTTTTATGTTTGATTATGAAGTATTTTCTGCATTTTCGGGGACTTTTAATGCTGGGAGGCATTGTCTGTCAGCAATCGTTTGGTGGAAAGTTTAAAACTCGCCACTGTTGATACATGTATATTTTAACCAGCGTAATTATAAGGCTTGTGCGATAGAAGCCAAGATACCCCTTCCCCATTCCAATCACATCTTTACGTAATACTTGAACAGTCCCTAAACCTCTAGCACGGGTGAATCTAGTAAAGTTCAAAGGTGAATTCAAAGTGAATACTTTTGGTCTTCACCTGGCCGCGATTGGTGAATCGCTGTTAAGACTATTCACTTGCTGTTAATTTGCCACATGCAAGATTCACCCAAGTTTTCAATTGCATTTAATCGAAAATCTCAGGTTTATTTTTTTTGTTTTTTTAATATAACAAGCAGTTTTTATCAATAGGTTTAAGTGATAATGGGAAATGTGCTGGGGAAATCTTTCAATAATGAGAAATTCTGTTTTCTTTTCTAGTCGGAATATTACCATTTATTAGCTGAGAAAATTTATAAAATTCAAAAAGAACTGGAAGAGAAGAGAATGAAGAGAAAAGAGCAACAGCAACTACAACAACAGGGACTGTGCAACAGCACAAGCATAGGTGCAACTGGAACTCCACTTAGGCCTATGAACCCACCAAGTATGAATCTCGCAAAAAGTCTAACCTTTTTCTGTAAAATAGTTTAACGTAGAAGAAAATTTATTTGATTTCTTAGCAGATCTTGCTGGAACAAATCCTCTCCCCTATCCCCCCACACCAAACATGGCTCATCCGCCACCTAATATGACGGCATCACGGGATATTTATTCACTGCCTCCCCAAAACCAGAGCCCGTTTGGCCAGTCACCAACTCAAGGACCTGCTAGCCAGGGATCACCTGTTCCAATGGGTGTGATGCCACACTCAATGGGTTCATCTCAAGCAAATGTCTCACCTTCCTTAATGAATGTAAGACTAGATTTTTTATCAAAATACTTTTCTAGTTTTAGTTGTCCGAAATTTTAAGTATTTCCTGTACTTCCGTAAACATCGTACTTTCCCTAAAAAACACCTTGTCTGTCTTCATAGCTCCTCATTTGTAACTGGTTTTATTTCCTTCTTGTAGATTGTTCCTCCTAGGCCTGCGGCACCAGGAACTCCTCAGTTTCCGTCCAGCATTGCCGGTCAAAAACATTTGCAGGTCGGTGCATTTTTCAAGTGTGTATTTTAATAATTTATGTAACGAATTCCTTCATATTTTTTGACATCTAAAGGTAAATTATTACAAGAAAAATTAAAATTTTTTTACTTATAAAAAATTACCTTATGCTAAAAAAATAAAAATTTTGGCCCCAAATTTACCAAACAATTTTGAATAAGATATCTTAGTTGAGCTTAGATAAAATAAAATTTTGCATATACACTTTTTGTCGTATCAAGCTGGAGATTGCATGGTGCAAACCGGCTTCACACTTTAAGAGAAAGCCCGGGTTCTTCCATTTTTAATCCAGCAAATGCTGGGATGGTACAGCTAAACATTGACCATGACCGCATTCCTTCCCTCCTTTATATAACCCCTTTCAACTTCCACCCTGCCTCTCAGGAGGCCTATAGGCTTTGCGTTATGCCGGCAGCAGTTAGGGCATTTCTAAAGTGCTCCTTATTTGCATTGTCCATAAAATTAACCGAATGTCTACGACTCGTATGTTGTTGCAGTAATTTTGCAATGTTGCCTTTTAGTAGTGTGTGTCTTTAGTAATAGTTTGTAAATGTCATGTTGGCTGCTTTTGCTTTTTAGCTGATTTTGTGTTAATATTGCAATTTTAGCCTCGACCTGGGCAACCAGGTAGTGCCCAAGCTTCTCCTCCAGTGCGTACACCCGATTCCATGGTAATTTAAAGATCAGTTGGGAAGGCCCAAGAATGATTCAAAACTAAACAAATAAATACATTCAATCTTGATTTTACATCATCGATTTCCCTCGTTTTGTGATTTTTAGCTCTTGTGTTCACCCCAACCGCAGAGTACAGTTTCTCAGCAGCAAGGCCTGAGTTCTCCAGTTCATCATCAACAACCATTATCACATCCACCGCAGCAATTAACTCAAACACTTCATCAGCAACAACAGCAGCAGCAACCCATGTCGGTTAGCCAGCTGACTCCACATACCCCAATGCGAGCATCTACGCCAATGGACACGACGAATAGTCAGGATGGTGGCGCGTATGGCAAAGTGTCTTCTGTGAAGTCTCAGCAACAGTTAACACCTCCAGCAGCTACTCCAAATTCACATTCCCAAAATTCTCAGAACTTGTCACTACAACAGCCGACGCCGGCTCGGACCCCGACACCAAATAGCCATAAAGGAAGTGGCAAGCTGGATATAAAAATGGAACCTTTCACACCGATGAGCGTAGGAAAAACTGGCGTGAAACACGAACCCAGGGAATCGACAACGCCAGTTCCCACATCAAATTCGACGGTTGTTCCTAAAGGTGGGTTTAATTTCATATGCTTGTTTTGGGCCTCAGGCTGTACAGTTGAAAAGTAAATTTTGTAAAGTATAAATCAAGGAATTTTATGTCCATAAAATTTCTTTAAATTTGTGCTATTTTACTAAAAAGACTGAGAAATTGAAGTAAAATAAATAGGCTTCAAGATATTATCGTGGATTAATAGGGTAGTTCAGGGTTGAGGAGAATATTTTGAAAAAGTATATCGTGATCGTAATTTACTCATTATTTAAGCTTCTCTTTATAATTAATTGGCGGAGATTTGCATTTTCTGAAACAGTCAGTAAAAAAGGGATAGATAGTCCAATACTGATCAAATTCACAATTATTACATTATTTATAGTTGGGGGATGAATTTAAAAGATTTCCTTTAACACTGGTTTGTGGTATGAAAAGTAGCTTCCTTGCAACATATATGGTTCATAAATAATATTTAATTTCTCTAAATTAACAAATTTTAAGTTATTTTTTATGTTTTTAAGTGTAGAAAAAAAGGTTTTAATTATAAATATCTCATGTTTTTTTTCTTCATTTCACAAGAGCCTGTGTCTATAAAGGAGGAGCCTGGTACTCCGATGTCTGCAGGTGATACTTCTTCTCAGCCAGATGCCAAGGCAGCTACTCCAGAATCTAGTAGTACCCAATCAACTAAACCAAAGTTACCTAAGAAAGGTAGGAAATTATTTCCATTACTTGTGTGTGCAGGGTTATTAAGGCTTATTCATGAAATTATGATTTATGAAGTGAGATTTTGTATAAGAAAACTATTTGGACAAATTGTAAGGAAATTTTAAAATGGCACTTGAAATCCTTAAAAAGGTGATGTAAAATTGTTGACATTGTGATACCAAAGAAATGAAACTCAGTCAAAGCAAAAAAAATTCTCTTTTAAAAATTGACTTTTTTTAAAAAAAACCTGTCAAGCAAAAGTCTTACGAAAAGAAATTCAAATTCTTTTCAAGCAAAAAGCTTTATATTTGCATAGTAGGACTTTGTATTTTCTTATTAGGGAGGTTGCGAAATTAAATAAAATATTTACAAAAAGGGGGCATTTTGATGCCACTTCCTATGATTTTTGTCATTTATCTGACATGAAGGGTGGATACATATCAGGGTGGAAAAATTGTTTTTTTTAAAGAATTACAATGTGACCACTTAAAGGGATTTCCTCCCGAACTTTAATGATTACTGCCGTTTAACTGCACAAGTTTTAAGTGTTTAGTTGGTTCGTGGACTTGTGGCTTTTGCAACAATTCCGTTTTGAATTAATTTTGCAACCTCACTAATGTATGTTTTACAAAAATGAAAATATCGAACAGGGAAACCTATGTCAGGCTTGCTTTATTTATTTTTAAAGCGTAAGTGCCCACTCATACATTTTTTTATTGAATTATCGGACTTTTTTAGTTTTAATCTGGAAAGTTAAGGAAAAATGTCATTAAAGGTCAAGCAGAATTTTTAAAAAAAAAGTAATTGGTAAATGGCATTGTAAAAGTTTAGTGGTAACGCTGTATTTTGAAAATAATTTAAAAAATTAAGAAATGCAAACATTTAAATACGATCCAAGACTTGCATTATGCATGTGTTATGGAAAATCACTTATCTGTTTACAATGAATTAGGGTAAACAATTTATTCGGACAATAGATTGTTATAAATGACTGGATATTCAGATTTTAATTAATCGCATTAGGTTGTTGAAGACAGCAGAGATAAATCGACAATTTGTCTAAATATGTAAAACAATTTCCGTCATAAAATTGACAAAATTTCTCTCCTTGCTATTTTGCATAAAGGGTGAATGCAAAAAATTGCTGTTTCTCTGGAGGCCAAAAATGAGAATAGGAACATTGTTATAAATTAAAAATGTTTAGCAAAGGAGCTACAGAATATTTGGGTTCACTGGCAACAAGGCAACTCTTACTTTTATTTTCGGACATACCAAATTGAGGATAGTCATACAATATCTAAAGTTTCGTCATTTTGGGGAAAAAAATTGCACATCTACTCTTTATGCATAATATCAACGTTATATTTGCTATTTGAAATTAGATGGGAATTTGAATGAAAGCAAATGTATTGATAGTCAATGAACAGATCGCAATGACAGTGAGACTTTTATGTAACTTTTTGTAGTGTTCAAACCTGATGAGCTTCGGCAAGCACTCATGCCTACGCTTGAAAAGTTGTACAGACAAGATCCCGAATCGCTACCATTCCGTCAACCTGTTGATCCTGCTCTTCTCCAAATCCCCGTAAGTTTTTTTTTTAATTAATCAGATGACTTATATTTAATGTTTTACTGTGTAAGCCACTTTTTATTTCATTACCATTAACTTTCTTGCATGCATTTATTGGATGCTTATAGTGTTGGTTTTTTTGTGGTTTTTTTTATCAAATATTAGGGAGTATTTACGCTTACTTTCTTTGCAACCATAATTCATATTTTCCTGTGGCTTTTTTTGTGTGTGGCTTTTCAGTACGTTTGGCTTTTAAAAGAGGATGGCACTGATATCATTGTTTAGACTGCATGCTTTGCTGTCAGTGTTAAACAGGCAGTTACTAAACATCACGAACCAGTCTTGGGTTCACAAACCAATTCTCTTTTAGAATGTTACTGTAATAGGATAGAAAGTTTTCCTGTCCTTGTCATCAAGTACAGTGCGGTATTTTTTAATTGAAAGTTAATGAAGCTTTTACTGGTTTTGCTACCTGGTAGAACATACTTACGTAAATTATTAGGATCACTGTATAAATTAGCAGAAGTTGAGTTAGATCATTCTTGAATGAACTGACAAGTGAGTAAATTTACATTCCATAAAGCACGTGAGGAATTGTGTGCGTGGGGGGTGCCTTACTCTTCAAATCTCATGTGTAGAAAGGGTTAAGCATGATCTCATATTGAACTCCATGAGATTTTTGTCATCATCATCTCTTATAAATATAATACAGCAATCTTATAGCTAAACTTTAAAAATAGGTAAAAATATTTTTATTTTGAAAATATGTTTTTCTACATTATTTGGAATTTCTTTATGTAAATGGGGATTTAACTCTTGTAAAAGCTGCTTAAAATATTTCACGAAACTCTTGCGAGAAGTAGGAAGTAAGAGGGTGGCAAAAGTTAACTAGCTAGTGATGGGGTTGAAGCACCTGATTTTTGTCTTATGATTTATGGATTACCCATAAACTCGTTTATTAAATTTCTTTAGGTAGCCTTGCAGGGTGCCGTAAAAAGCTTGATTGTGCTAAACGTAAAAGGTATATATATAAGGAGGCAAAACTAGTGAATACCCGATGTTATTACTGTATTAAGGTGTGAAAACATACAGTAAGGATTAAGATTTACCTTAGGGTCTTGCTAATTTTTTAATTAAATTCCTATGTTAAGATTTTTTATCCTTAAAACACCAGATTAATGAAATTTTTCTAATTTTGTCCATACTTTTACTGTTATTTTAACAGCTTAATAATTAAATGAAAATATATGGAAATTAAGGGGGCTGTCCACACTTTTGAAAGCATGCATGCTCCTATGGGAATCTCCATGTTAAATAAAAGTACAAATTAATCAATAATGGCTAAACATAAATTG
>JAQIXP010000993.1:0-20852 GCA_034700285.1 Proteroiulus fuscus
GTACGGCTCACGGGGCAGATAAACAAAAAAATCATGCATCACGTTTTAGTAAATTTAATTGTCCTTCATAAAAAATCCAACCCCGTCAATTTATGTTTAGCCATTATTGATTAATTTGTACTTTTATTTAACATAAGAGATTCCATAGTGAGCATGCATGCTCTAAAAAGTGTGGACAGCCCCCTTAAATAATGATAAAGGTTGTATAAGCTCGGCAGCAATGTGAAGAAGGGGAATTGACTGCTACTCAGAGCTAAGTTTTGAATTACTTTTAATTGTTTAACCCTTACAGGGAGAGGAAACGAAGCAGGCGCAGTCGCAGCAGAAGCAAGGACCGCAGTAAACGACGAGATCGCGGTGATCGAGAGAGAGATCGAGATAGACGCGATAGGGATCGAGACTACGGGGATAGTAAGCTGGGTATCACAATAAAACAAGAGGAAGAGGACGACAGCTATGGTAACGGAGCATCTGAGTATCCCGAAAACAGTGCCGATGGCTTTGGGTATTCAGGTGGTCAGTTTGATCGAGAGGAATATAACAGGGCGAGTGATAGAGGTGAAAGAGGCGATAGAGGGGAAAGAGGCGATAGAAGTGATAGAGGCGATAGAGGTGAAAGAGGCGATAGAGGGGATAAACCAGACGAGCCGCCTGCTGGTCAGTTTAATAACTACTATGGCGGAGTCACTATCAAAACTGAACCACCGGATGTTGATGAAGACGATTAGGGCCCACTCACAAATACATGGATTTCCAAACTTTCGAACCGCTCGTCCAATTAAAATTAGGGTTATATTTAGTTAGATATGATTCTAATATTTAAGTGGTAACCTGTGGACGTTTTTAACTCTCGCTAAGATTAGCTTTTTGATTTCTTTTCGAATTTAGCAAAATTTTGAAAACCTTTTCTCACTTCTATAAACTTAAAATTGGAAGCTGCTGGGTTTGTTGGTTAGCATGAGCTTTAGATTTCAAAAGGCGTTTATGATTACAATATTTTGACTTTTGGGCAAAAATCTCGTTTTAATTTTATTTGATTGTCCATCGCTGTCTGGCGCTATTTTGTTTTCTGACTGTTGGCATTAGTAATTTAAAATGTAGGTGATTTAATTTCGGAAGCCCTTTCTTTCTCTGATAATATAATTAAAGTGGCAACAATGTAGTGGCAGATCTAAGGGCCGGTAGTTAATAGAAAACAAAATTGCATTGCAGAGGTTGTGAATTAGTTATAATTATAATTAATGCAGCTTTTTTTATTATTACCATTTTAAAATTGATGAACAATTGCAGATTAACAGTTTAAATTTTGTAGTCGTAAGAAAGGTCTGGGTCAGTGTCACCTGTGATCGTTGGGATTGGTTTCCACTCAACAACTTGTTCTTTTAATTATCAACTAAAAAGTTTTGTTAACTTTTTATGAAATTATGCTAGCAAACTTGCATTGGTTGCAGCTGGGTTGTTCAAAATAAGTCAATGGTCAAGCTAGTCTTGCAATTATAACTGCATGTGGTCAGCATCTGCTCACATGTCTGATGAACCCAAGAAAAGGTTAGTTTTGGTTCCACAGCTTATGAAATAAGCTACACAATAAATGATGGCATAATTCACAAGTAGCGAATGAGCCATGTTATCCCATTAAATATTCGCTACTTGTGAATCAAGCCATCTACATGTTAACCAATGTATTTTTTCTTCACTAGTTTCATACAAAATTAACAGTACCAGGTGTTAATAATTAAAAAATTAATTTTCTGCCATTGTACAAGTAGATATGTATAGGAGCGTTTTCTTTGTTCACTTTGTCATGTACCGTTTGGGTAAGAATTGCATGCTGGGTGGAGTTTCAAACCGATTCAAATAATTAATTACAACTGGAAGTTAGTGCAAGTATTGTGCACCATACTCTGCTGTGAGATTCAAATCTGAATTATAAAATCTTGAAACTAGGCTGGCATCTGTGGTTTTAATTTTAATTTGCCTTACAACTTGTCTTTGGTTTACATGGACTGTTTGGGTTTTCAAATACTAATCAAATAATTGCAAAATATGATTTGAATCTAGCAGTATTAGTATGTTGATGCTTCAAATGCATTGACTCCAACTTGGTTTAGGGTTGAGGTAAGTAAGTGCATGCTAATTTAAATTGTTCGAAACATGTAATAACCCATTTGCAGTCAAATCTGAGATTTCTCTTATTTTCTTAGATGTAGATGTGTATAAAATCAGTTTCGTAAAGTGGAGGCATGATGTAAGAGTAAGCGTAAAAGGTAACTTTGTGTAACTTACAAATTACCTTTTTATTGGTGAACCGTAAACTGTTTATCCATACGTAAATAAAATAATTCACGCTATAACATATTCTTCGTTTTACAGCCTTCGTCATGTTTTGCTTGACCATTTAAAGCCCTGATAAAATGAAGTAGATAAATTGACTATTCTTAACCAGTTACATAATTATAGTTTTAAATAAAACCCAGTCATTTCTGCTTGATCTAAATTCGGGAACCATTTACCTAAATTCTAGGTGTGGTCAATTTTCCAGAGGAGGAAATTTCCTGGCATATCTCCCCAGAATTTGTCAGCGAGATATTCCCCCCCCCAACGTTTTGCAGCTAAACAGCAGTTAGTGTAAACTTGTTCATATAGACCTGGCAAGTCAGGGAAATTGGATAAAGCAATTTAATATAATTATTCGAAGTCCACACCATCTTGAAGATATTCCTTATTGAGAAAATTTGACGGGTTGAAAAACAAAGTAAAAGTTAAGTATTTTGCAATTGTATTTTCAATATTTTTGTTACTCTCTCTACAAGTGATATAACAAGTATTTATGCTTGATTATTTTATATATTCTACTATTAAATAATATTGCAGCATTATTAAATTTCATGAGCAATGCAACTGGGGTGACCCTTAAAACCGAGCTTGGTTGACTGAGGGGTTAGCACTCCCACCTGGCATTCGGGAGATCTGGGTTCTCTTCCAAAGGCCAGCAGCCTTGACTATGTTTTTTGTGAGTTTTTCCATGGTCACTCCAGGCGAATGCTTGGGCAAGTACAATAAGTGGGTTAAGAACACTTTTCTTTCCTCCTTACTATCCTCTCGTTCTTTCTTCCACCTGTAGACCATGTAGTTGGGCATTTAATCTCGCCACATTGTTGCATTGCACATAAAATTCACCTCACCACCCCTAGGTGTACATGAGCTGGGTTTCTCCCGCCAGGCATTGGTGACTTGGGTTCTTTTCCCAATTAAGGTCGAATGCCGACTAGTTTCCTGTGACAACTAACGTTTTTCTTTCAGGATCTTGCACAGTGTGGGTGAAAAGCAGAATGTCCCATTGAAACTAAAAACTAATGTGTGTGCGTGGGGATGATTAGATCAAATAGGGTTTTACTAACATCCTCAATCACAGCCCGGGAAGTCTAAGAATCCCATAAAAAATTCAGTATGAATACCGATGAATTAAAATAGGAGAATGATACATCGTTTCTTGGCTTTATACTCGTATAGTAAAAGTTAGCTTTTATTAAGTTACAAAGATTGAAAGGTCCTTTGTCCGAATAATAATAGTACATCTTGCCAAAAAATTCATAAATAACTACTCGCTTGTATATTACAATTTTAGTTTTAGAACGATATGTACAGATTACATTTTATTTTTTCCAGAATGTGAATAGAAGCATTATGACCAATCATCCTAGCCAGTCCGATAAATCCACAGATGCGTTCGATGCTTTATCTGAGCTAGGCGGAGAGGACAGCCCAGTTGAATTCGGTGGCGGACTGATTAAACCCGGTGCCTGAAATCTTTGAGGGACCATCGTATTTTGTACAAGACTGGACTGAAAAGGAAATACTGCTGGTCTCGGCGTCGTCGCCATTTGATTCATGCTCATCTTGGGTTTACTAGATGCTGTTGTAAGTAAATTGTCAAACGAAGCGAAATTCGGTTGTATTTGTTGGTTGGGAATAGAAGCAGGGGCCACAGGGGAATTAGTCGAATTGCTCAACATCCAGCCAGTATTGGAAGGGGCCATGCCATTAGTGTAAAACCCAGCTTGGGGCGATGTTTGAAATGCAGTTTGAGGGCCCATGGGATAAACGCTCCCACCGGCAGCCATGTTCTGACCAGAACTGAAGCTGCTGATGTTTATATCATAATTTGGGGTGTAAGCTGGCCTCGGCTGCCCCACGCTCATGTTAGCAAGGTTTGAGCTGATCAGAGAATCTGTCAAATTTCTAGGACCGTCTTTTGTTTTTGCTGGTTGCGACCGTTTTGATAGGTTTGGATTAGGTTTAAGGGGAACCTGTTGTTTCAACTGTTGATGCCTGTCCTGTTCTCTCGCTAATCTTTCTTTGTCCTCCATTGACAGAGATGCCTAAAAAGTAATATCATAAATGAAGGATTGATGTTGGGTTTTTGTGAACCACAAATATAAAACTTGCCTTAGTGGGTTTCGATGATCCCGGCGCAGTTGTGGGCTTTGTGGAACCGTTTGCAGTTGCAGGTAAGAATTCAGCTGCCGTTTTCGTGACGTCTCTTTCCTGCACGTACTTGCCTAAACCTAGCCCTTGGAACATTTGATCAGTCTGAAAAGTAATTCCGTATCAAGTAAGCTTAATTTTCGAATAGTCATGTAACGTTATTGAATAGCTTACATCACTAAGCGGTTTGGTTTCTATTCCTGTTATTAGCTCGTTTTTGTTGGGCATGTGCACTTTGCTCATGTCCAGAGATGATCTGAAAATAACATGCGAAAGTGATATTTAGTTCTACCGAATCAAAAAACATTCACTGGTACAAAAACTCTAAAATTTCTGAAACCTTTGCTCTTGCTGCATGCTGTTTAACTGTTCCAGTTTTGCCCGGTGATCAGCTTCAACCCGGTTGACCATATCTTTTACCACAGCAATGACAGCATTAAACTAAAGTGGGATTCTCTAGTAAATATTAATCCCGATTTTAAAGGGAGATTTTAGTGTAAGGTGTCTACTATAGGGGGTAGGTTATTAAAGTCACAAATAGTCATACTTTTTGATAACAAAGTGTATATTTTTATGAGTGAATTGGCAACTATTAGAATTCCTGCAATGGGGCACAAAAACACGTTGCAGTAAAGTATTCTATTGTGTCACGTACCTGACTGAGATTTAATCCATTTTCGATACTGAGAGGCATTAAGAATGGAATGACTTTGGTAGCCATCACATCTTTCGTGATACCAAGTTTTTTGTGTGTCAGGGCAACTTTATAAATACCTGAAATGGAAATACTAATAGTTAATTTTTATTTGCCTTAAACCAATAAGCTATCTGGGAGCGTACCCAAAATTCCCATTAAAACTGCAGGTTCTCGAGAAGGAATCTCTGGCAGCATGGGCAGGATGTCATCCAGCACTAACCACTTGTCCAGATGCTCGAGAAGCTTGCCCACACACACCAAACAGTTCACACGAACCTTAATCAATTTACACGTATGCTATTATTTTTTTCAATCTAAAGTGCAAACTTGGACTGTCAGAAAACTACTCACAGAAAGATATTGCGTGGTTAGACATAGTTTTTTAATGCGGGGAAGCAGAGCATTTTTCATGGAAGGAAAATCCACCAAGTTGGCAAAATTAGGAATTATGTTGAGGCACAGTTCCTAGATGAATGTAATTTAGAATTAGAATGGATTCAAAAGATTTCGTGGGCAGAGTCCGTGAAATTGACCAGACCTGGATTTGAAATGTATCAGATTCCAATGCTCGATAAACCATGGGAAGTACGCTCGATTTAATATCTTCTGTTGGAGTTTTACTCAGCAGTAGTTCCATTTTTTGCATGAAAATTAGTAAAATCTGCAATGAGAAAGTATGCTCGTACACGATAACTTTTGCAACGCAGTTTGATATCTCATATAACCAAGAGTACCTGAACTGGTTCTTGTAATTTAAATATGGGCCGCAGTTCTGGAAGGATGCTTTTGCAAAATTCGTCCTTAGTTGCATCTTCTGCAATTAACAACACGCTCGGCAAGACGAACGGAACCATTTCTGCGTTCACAAACTCTTTGGCAAGGCATGGAATGATGCGATAAAGATTGACGCGCTGAAAGAATCAGCTCGATAAAATAAATATGTATATAATTGAGAATTTCAGGGATCATAGCAAAAATTTGGGTGCCGATTTCCCTTGCTTTCCCTGTCTAATTTTTTTAATTTTCCCTGACTATTCGGATTGCTATGAACTCTGAATTTATTAAAATTAATAATAAATGTGGTGCTTGCTTTTGGCATTTTTGTGATGACTTGAGGAAGGCCCTTGTAAAATTGGGATTTTTGAAGATTGTCCCACTGGAATAACGAGTCGAGGTACTCGAGCGTCTTTGCACCAACATCTTCGAAAAATGGAATCTATTCGAAGAATAAAAGAAAGCTTATTCTCCATTGGAACTAATGAAAGATTGGTTCGACTTTTTTACAGAGATGCTGGAAACCTTTGAAAATTGATGAGAATCTGGACGAAGTTCTGGAGTGACATTAAGAAGAAGTTTAACATGCTCCCGGGCTTCAGATGGTATACCACCCAACTGCGTGAGCGATAAACTCTTCATCTAAACAATGTTTAATTTCAATTAACACATGACATTATTAATTTAAGTCTGGATAGTGATCAGATCAATGGTGTTTACCTCGCATGCATGTTTTTTGAAGGAGCTGTAGGTATTTCCACTTCCCAATAGAGTTTTCCCTCTATTAAACACTGAATAAATGAGTGAACCGAGGGAATACATGTCACTAGATGCATCACATGACAAGGTCAGCGCATATTCGGGAGCTAGAAAAGCTAGCGGGGGCTGGGCATGAGGATGGACATTGGCTTCCCACTCGTGAAACGACCAAGAAGGCTACGTAGAGAGGATAACAATGGATTACTCAGTAATTCCTACTGTGGATTTAAATATTTATTAGATGAAACTCGGTTTCTCCGACCAGATACTCACCGGCTGATCGGGTGGGCTGTTGCTTGGAATGCAGAATTCAAAACCGGACAATTTCCAGGAACCGCTTTTACTTATGATAACAGATTCGGGGCTTATGTTCCGGTGAAGCAATTTGACGTCGCCATGGAGAAAGGTTAAAGCTTCACAAATCTAATTTGGGAATTATGAAAACAATAGGGAACATTATTTAAAACCGGACAGTTAGGGAACAAAAGATGAAGAAAATATGCAACAACTTTACAGACCGACTAGAATTACCTGCAATATACCATATTTAATTTCAACTTCAAACAATTGGTAATCCTTGAGTTCACTGGGAACAGGAGATGGCATATTTTCATGGTGCCCAATCACATTAGCCAGACTAGCGAATACTGGTTCTGTCGCAAAAGCCAAACTCTCCCTGAAAATATAACAAAACATTCCTGAAGAATTTATAATTTTTAAATATGACTACTTTTTTTACAGGATCTACCTAGATTCTTCAAGAGGATGTTGAACGGTGAGGATTTTCGGGTGACGCAGACGCGTTATTTGGGCCACCCCTTTACGAAGGCTATCCAAAATTAAGTCACGCTCGTGCCGAGAATATTTTTCTAAAACCCTTTTCTCCAGAACAAATATTGCTGCCTCCTAAGCGTCAGTACATATTTTTGTAGTGAATAAATTTTAAACGTGTATTTGAACACTAGGATAAGACGTTTAATTTACTTGTTTTGTAGTCTTCTTGTGCCCTTCATAAACCTTCCACAGTAATCCGGGTCCTGCACTTGCAATATGCCGAGTCGCTTCAAACTCTCGGGTCACTGGATTTCCCGGCAACACTCCAGACAGTTGAGACACAGTTGTAGATACCGTGTTCTTTAATTTTGTGAGTACGTCCATACTTTCAAATTTTGTTAAATAAGCATCTGTGAAACAGTAATGCATTTATTCAACTTTTATTGTAATTTTTCTTAATTTTCAACACTAGGAGCAACTCAAAAATAACAATCAATTCAAATTAAAATAATTAAATGCAGTGAAATGGACAAGTCTGAGCAAGAATGTACAAAGCTGCAATTTTTTTATATTATGGGACATGATTCAAACATTATTCAAGCACATGTTTTGAGCCCATTTGAAACAAAATTTCTCCTGGATTTCTTCAGATACTTCTATGTAAAATGAATTTCATGCAAACATTTATTGTACAATTATTTTAAAAAAATTGCTGTGTGAATCTAGCTGCACCTGGTATATCTAGTGGTATTATATATACACCAGACTTTATTTCTCTGCTTTGCAGCCACAGTGTTGTAACTGCAATAATAACGAAATTTGAGAATTCCACTTAGGAGGCCAGCAATGACCAAGCTGCATCATTAATTTGTGCAGAACATTATTGAAAAATGAGTTAAGGCACAGCGCTGATCGGCTGGAATGAAAGTTTGCGACCACAATGTGGATCTTTGGATCTTTAAATGCGTTTTTGTCAAAATGTTTTCTGCAGTTAGAACACTGCAGAGCAGTGGTTTGTAATAGCGTAACTTCTGTTCCTGAGATTATAACTTTGTCAGAATGTCAGGAAATAATCGTGAAAATTTGTTTGGGGGATGATTTGTTATTGTTAGTATGATATAGGCGCATCAGTCAGTGTAGTCTTTTCAGCTGTACAGGTACAAATATTTATTAATTCTTTCAAACAAGGTGGAGTTTTAATAATTTACACCTATGACAGGAGGAATTTACATCCTATTTATTGTGGAATTTATTGTGGAATGTACATAGTAGCGTGCTTAAGTCGCCATGACACTAGTGTCTTTTGACTGCCACCAATATTTATTTGACAGTGAAAATACCGGGTTCACATATGTGGACACCCTTTCATTCATATCAATGCTTGGCAATTAGTAATAGTGCATGTAGTTTATAAGCCAATTCCTTTGCCCCCTTGATAATTTAATCTATTCAGTAATGAGTTTAAAGATCAGAAAAAGCAATTATGCAAATTAAAAGTCCCTGAGGTAAAATGTAACAAATAAATAAGTTATGCCCACCTGCTGCTGATGAAATCCCTCAAAAAATTTGGCCGAAAAATTTCATTAGGAATGTTTGATAAGTTTGTGCTTCCCTCTATGAACCGATTGAGAAGCCATTTATGTGCCATTGCAGGATAGCGATCCTAACGACCAGAGTATCATTAGCTTAATTTACTCTTGGAAAAACCAAGGCGTTTTACGTTTATTTGTGTTTTATTGGGTTACGTTTTATCGAAGGTTATTTCGGCATTTTAAAATTTAATTTTAGTAGGTGAGCTGTTTCATGTCCTTCAGTTTAATCTGGCTCAATTATTTAGAGCATTTTGAAATGTTAAAAATCTAATTTGTCCAATCTGGAAGGTATCACAAGTTGACAGTTCAAACCAGAACACCATGTCCATGCATTGGAGATGATGCATTTGATTTGGATCGGCTTGTTGTGTCATTTTGGCTTTGGTTTAACAGGTAAGAAATTTGAAAAAAAAAATTGCAGTATGTAATCTCTTAGCTTTTGCACATTTTTGCGTTTTTTGTAAGTAAAAGTGTTTACAAAATTTTCAGTGCCTTACAAATGTGTACAGTCATAGCCACTATATGGTGAATATGTGAACTGTGTGTGGACAAAATTAGATAGTGTTTATGCATATGAGGTCCTACAGTTTTGTGAGCATCACGTGTTCCTTTATAAACACTCCTTAAGTTTTTATTTGTAAAAAAAAAAGAAAAACTGGCTCTTAATTGAGAGAACTGATCATGTCTGTGTTTGATGATCTCTTAATTTCCCCAACACCTAAGTAGTCTTTGTACCTTGAAGCCTTATTATATAACCATATAGCGCATCTTTACTAATTGCTATGTTAATTATACAAGGAATTATACAAGGAAGGTCAAGCTTTGAGATGGTTATATATAACCATCTCAAAGCTTGACCTTCCTTATAACCATCCTTTCTTTAAGAAAAATAATGAGATGCGACAGCAATATAAATTGAAATGAACCAAGGAACCACTAAAACTAAACTTAGTCTGTATCTTGGGTTGGTAATTGAGCCCACGACTTCTCAATGGATTTACATGCAGGAACCAGGGGCCCCAGTCAACATACTTATCCACAGGCTCCTAAAAACCCTGTATCAGCCCATTGTAGGAACCCCAGACTTTCTCCTTTATATGAGGAATTAATTAAGAGTAAATATTAAAAAAAAACCTATAATATACGTTAGGCGTATTTTGGCGATATGACTTACGTGCCACCATTTGGTTACACGGTCTAAACCTGAAGCATTTTTGGTTTAGCATCTGCTGTTTTTGTGTGCAAGATAACGATGCTGCATGGGTAACAAAAAGGGGTGCCCACTTGTGATCTACCACAATAGGTAGAATATCAAATGAGTTATTAAAATCAAAATGACGACAAATGAACATCTGGTGGAATATCAGTTCAGCAACATTGCAGGTGTCATCTGCTGTCATTTCACAGACCGATAATCGATTGGTTTGAGCAATAACCTACCGGTATGATGCAGCTAAGAACTATTTGTGAACCTGACCACAAAAATGCACTATATGACAAGAACGCCAAAAATCGCCTATATTCATTAGCAAAAAATAATAAGAAATATGCTAGGCTAGCAGATGACTAAAAGGCTGAAGAAGTTTTTGTTTAAAAATGGGGCTAATTGCACATGCACATTTCATCAAAATAAATGTAATTCACTAATTGGCACGTGCAGCGAGCACCATTTTGGAACAAAATATCTTCCAAATTATGAATTGGATGATGGAATTTCAAAAACATTGTCTAAGTTTGTTGAAAAGTGGTGCGGGTTCTATTAAAATGGAATTCCAAAAGCAGCAAATTCCCTTTGCAAACAGCTTATGAAATTAATGTACAATGATAAAAAGCAGGGATTATTTAAACTGTACGGTAACCTATGTTTAAACTGTTATTGTTGTGCATCTTCGAATTCTCTTGAGTGGAATGGATGGTTAACCATGCACTGACAAAATAATTTGTGGCTTAAGAAAAAAATGAATGTGGTAACATGCGTACCAGGGACATTTTTTTATCCTGAGTGCTGGTCCAATTTTAGTGATTTAAATAGCAATTTACTCTTAGCGTTGTTTTTTCTTGCTTTCAGTCAAGGACTTTTTAGTTTGACTTATTTAGACCAACGCTTTTAAACTTATTATTTATTAGCAATCCAGTCCACATTCATGTGTGTGGTAATTTCTCAAGGCTAACTGCTGCTTAATATGTAAAGGTATCAGCTAAATACTGAATCCATTATAAATACCGTGTATGTAGTCTATATAGTATTTGCATGTGAATTTGGTTTGATTGCAAAGTCGTCGTCAGCATAGTTTTTTGACTCGAAATTCATTTTTTTTTGTGTCCAAGATCTTATAAATAATTCCTCTCTCATTATTTTAATGATAGAAAATTGTTTTACGATTACATCAGCAAGGCAGCATTATTCTTACTATTGTAGCATAATTTGGTTTTATCTATAGGCCTACTAGCTAATATAATCAAAAAGTTTCCATTCAATCTTGAATTTTTGTTCTGATTTGTGATACAAAAAATACAAATGAATACCCGGTACTCCCTTAGAACCTTCAAATTTAATACATTTAATACATGTTGAGTATAGAGTGAGGTAATGGTCGAACCAGTAGCGTCCAAGCTATATTGAAACTTTCTCCACCCCCTAACTATTCAGTACAAATTTGCTGGACCCTCTTTAAATATTATACATGTAACACTGATTAGGTTGCTTCCCCCTCCCCCCTTCCTCCCTTAATATAATTGAGAAAAATAAGCAATAGGCCTATACATGCAGCTTTATACCAGCCCTTGCCAGGATTTGTGAAGCTGCATCCATTGTTCAAGTGAATCACTACATTTAATTTGTAATAAATTTTGGCAGAAAATAATTACCCTATATATTTAATCATAGTAGCTAGAGTAATTAATAATTATTGAAATATTCAAATGGACACGTAAAGATACTGTATACTACTATACATTTTTAAAAATTCAAAAATATTAAACTAATGAAATACTGGGGGGCGAATAAGTTTTGCATATATTAAGTAAAATAACCTTTTTTAAATATTCTTTATTAAATAATAACACTTTGCATTGAAAAAAAATATGATTAGCATGAGAGGTTACAGGGCTAAGATAAGACTGGCAGAACATTTAATGAACTAATTATTTCTGCTCAACTTATTGGTAGGCCTACTATTATGCTGGTACAGTACCGTATTTTAAATAAATATTCTACAAGTGATGGGCTATGGTAATTTCATTGATGTTCTGAGATTCTGATGTTTACCGTTGATGCTAATTTGTAGCCTAATTTTATAGTAGCCTAAAATTGTATTTTTTAAAAATGATATATTTTAACCAAAAAACCTAACACATATTTTAGACCATACTAGAGCAGCATTTTTTTTTCTTTTTCCTTCAGCTTCAAATGTTAGCTTGAGCATCACTCCGAGTGGACCCATAGTTCCAAGAATTGGGGGAGTTTTGAATATCACTTGTCATATCACGAATAATGACGAGCGTGTTGGCAAATACAAACTTGATTGGATTGTGCCTGAATCTGCTTATTCGAGAGTCAACTTTACGCAGCATCCTAATGCTCTGACACTTGTAATCAATAATGTCCAGGATGGTGATACTGGTGTTTATTTTTGTAATGCTTCCAATGAAGACCAGGACATGCCTACATTATTTGCCAATGTGACCGTGCTGAAAGTTGTGCCAAGTAAGCATCAGAATCTAAAATTTCTTAATATTTGCAGTAGCGTACAATACACTTTCTTTATCGAATATTTGCGGTATACAATACGCTTTCTTTATCGAATTCTTGTGCAGTGAATTTAATATTTTCCTACTTTTATCATGAATTGATCAAAGTTGGCTTTTGTGCATTTTTTAATGTCAACCAATACTTTACTGATAACATATTTAGTTATCCTTTTTCTCACGTTGATCCTGAGCCTGAGCATGTGATAAAATCGTTTTCATAGGGTTGATATTGAGATTCAAGTGATGTCATAATGGAGTGGGAATAGGCATATTTATTTAATATTTTAAAAAAACAATCCTTATTTCTTAGAAAAAGGGACGTGTAGCACGGGTTTTTTCATTTGCCAAAATGGCGACTGTATCATTCAGCGCTATGTTTGTGATGGACGACCAGACTGTCCGGATAAATCGGATGAAATAGAAGCTCAATGTGGTATAGATTTTGTTAGATCAACTGCATGATATTTCACACTTAGAAGATGCAATGGTTAGATCCTTTTGTCAACTTAGGTCCGGAGCCTTGTAAAGGGAAGATTCCTTGTGGGGATCGGTGTATACCAAATTCATTGTGCTGCTATCCTCCATATGATGGCCTGTGCCCCAATCACCAACCAGATTGCTGCAGAGACTATTTTTTGAATAGTAAAGGTATTTTTTGTTAATTGTTCCTAAGTGAAACTTTACAGTATGGATTTAACTCGGTAATTTTATAACAATTCTGAGTTTGGGAAAAATTCTCGTTGATAGAAGGTCCGCACCAGGGTTTATTGGACGATCAGCATCATGGGAGCCTGGAGGATCGCCACAGGCGGTACGAGAGCGACATGGGCTTTCTACAGTCCACGATATACACGATAATTGGCTGTGCCGTTGCCTTTATTTTTATCGTCACTATCATGGTGGTTGCCGTCTGCCGAGTGCACATGAAGCAGGCTGCGATGTCCGCTCATCCGCGCACACTGGTCACCAGAAGTTCGCTGTATTGGACTCATCGGTCTTCCCAGGATTTGACGTCGTACATTAGGGAGTCTGGAACGGGGCATGTGCAACACTTGTCTTATCCCCCGTCGACAAATCTATTAGTTACCTACAACATAAACAATGGTGTGCAATTGGTGGGCCACTTAGTGGAGCCTCCTCCTTATTCGGAAATTGCTGAAGATACGCCGGTGGTCGACGGTCCGCCACCACCGTATAGCAGCGCCGAAGATTTGCAACCAATGGATGTGCCCTCGGGTTTAACTCCGGATGCAAACTCCTCTCGGACATCAACCGAGCCTGGAGGTTTTCCTAACCAGGCTCTTCTGAGGCCCAACGTTTTAGTAAATCGTAGACGAGAAGACGATTGAAGTTACCTTTGTGTCATTGTACATATACCTTGATTTAATATGTAAGGGGCATTTAGCTGACCAACGGTTGAACAGCTTTTGAGATTTTTTTTTGGAGGAACTGATAATTGCAGTATATTTTTTGGTTTTCTTGGATTTTTATGAAAACTTGCGTTAGGTAGAAAATGCATAGGTGAATCTTTTATGAAACACATTGATTCTTCAGCTTTGGTTTGGTGCATTTTACATGCACAAGCAGTGCAATTAATGTGAATTGAAAACCAAAATGTAGACAACGTAGTGCAAAATTATTTGTGAGGTGAATCTTTTACCTGCACTTGATTATGTCAGCACCATCTCTAGCATACTGTTTTTTTAGGAAGGGTGATGCAATTCGGGTAATTGCGAATCTCAGTGATCCTTACTGAATATTGGATGAATTTGATAAAGATTCAGTTAGAATCCTTAAAATAGATTGTAGGTGATCTAGAATTTATTTTTAGTAAGAAATTGCTCTTTCCCAAAAAGTTTATATCTATGGTTAGAGCAGTTAGGGGTTAGAGGGATGATCTTGGTTCAAATGATTGAGTCCAAGATGACTAACCTTGATCATTTTTTTTTCCTTTATTTCCCTTTTACACTTTTTTCTTCTACCTATGCTAGTTATGTGTTTTGTGAGTATTGATTCTCGGGAATTGCACTTTTGGGGCAATCCATAAAGTATGCATCACTCGTATCCATGAGTGTGTACAAACATTTTATTGGTTGTGACTCATGGGTGAGTTAATCTTCTATCTTATGACAGATAGGTTTGCAATTTTTTAATGGGAAAGTTCCACTTTGAAAGAAATGGAATGTGGGAAAAAGAGCATAAAAAGTTATAAAATTCATGGAAATTCCAATTTGATTAAATTAAATGACCTGATAGCCCAAATAGGCGCAATTTTACTGATAGTATGCAGCGCCCTCTACTGCCTACAAGGCATCAGCTCTCTTGGAAAGCGTAGCCATGCATGTCCTAGAGGGCGCCACCAACTGTTTGTGTCTGCTGAAATCTATGGAAAAAATGGCACCTAATGTATATTTGGCAAACGTCGTAATTTCTTCAATATGAAAACTGAAAATATTGTCACAACCAGTCATAATTATCTAGTAAGTGTGAACAATTTAAATATCACTTGTTACAAAGTGGAACTTTCCCTTTAATATGGTTGCCTCGTTGCAGGTAATACATAATTTGTGGACCCCTTTGCACTCATATCAACAGATATTCTGCCATTTGCTACTCATTGGTTAGTTCTTTTTATTAGCTAGACAGAGTAATTGATATATATATTTGATAAGTCAATTGGATATATGCCAACTCTTGCCGGTACAAATTTGCACAAGATTGAAAGATGAAATGGCGATTGGCGTCACATTTTTCAAGCGTACCATAGTTTATAAGTATATCTTATCATACATTTGAATATGGTTTTATTTAAAATAGTTGGTGTTCACTTTACATGATCGTGGTACAGATTAGCTTACAAGTAGAAATTGTCTTCCAATTTTATATTAATAACAACAATAATAATATTTAAGAAATTATTTCCAATACGATTGATTGTGTCTGATATGGCTAGCCTGATTTACGATTGTGCCATAAAAATTAAATGACTTCCTAATAATACAGGTATTTAAACTGTGTCGACATGTAAATATACTCAATATTTTCAGACATATCACTATGCCTCATTCACAATGTACAATATTTTCATTAAAAATTTGTCATTTTATAATATATAATACTAGCAGGATTTATGTTGATTTTTAATAATGCACTTGCAATTAATTTTGAAATAGAAATCATCGTTCTGCTGAAGAACAAAATCACTATTTTCCAATAGCAATTTTTATAAAAGCAAATTTATTAAACAAAAATATTATTTTCCTCGCAATTCGTTACTAATGATCCTCAGTATTGTCCTGTCTCGTACTTCCTTGCGTTCCCAGTAAAAAAAAGTACTGCAGTAATATTGTAGTGAACTACCTTTTCTGAAATCTAGTTGGCTTGTTAAACTGCAATAAAATTGATGCCAAATTGCTGGAGTATATTAGTTTTATGAAACACAAGTGCATAAAATGCATTCCAAGGAATAATAATAATAAAAAAAATTATTTTTTTCTAGAATGCAGTTTTATGTCCTGCAGTGTTTCATAAGATTGTTAGAATCGTCAATATTCTAACAGTTCTGGGTAATTTATTAATGGATTTTCAATAATTTTAAGATAACAGTTGTCAAAATGCAGAAAAACTTCAGTGAAAAATCTATGAAAAGTATGGATATTTTTATTAGTCCTACTGTTGTTGCAATTTATAAAACCTAGTAATGTTCATTTTTAATTTCAGAACGCGTTAAGGCATTCATGAAGCTTGCTCAGTCGTATCCCTATAAAAAAAGGTAAGAGAGAATAATTTTATTAGAGTGGATTTAATTAACAAAGATTAATTTTCTATTTTATTTCTCTATTCATGAACAACCTCTTCGTCCATTCCAAACGATGTAATGGTATTTCAAACTACCCGCCTTTAACACCACATTCTTATATTGTGTTGTATGAATGTGTTCCATTTATTTAATTGAAATATTTTAGGATTTAAATATATTTTACATATAAATTACAAAAGGTAATAAAGGAAAACACATGCAGTAGTGTCTTTTAAATGTTAGAAGTGCCGTATTTGTGTTATGCTTATCACTGTTGTACGTACCAGTGAGTACCAAGGCAAGAATTTGCATACGTAGATTAGAACACTTTTTATGCCACACCGCAACTATGCGAAAACAACATCATCCTGTTTCCATTTGTCAATTTTTAACTATTTAGCAGTTTTAGATGTAAATTAAGTCTCATTTACATATTTAAGTAAATGATTAACCTCATGGACAAGATAACCTGCGTATATAGTGTGTATACATTTCATAAATAAACTTGCAGGCAGTCTTCATTAGGCTTACAACATACAGCACGATCTGCAGGGTTCTATGGAAAAATGGTAAGCACCACTTTTATTCTGATTATAAAAGTATGAAAAGTATAGATTTTAATTATATATGTACACTAAAATGTTTAAAAAATTGGAAAAGAGCAGGAAGAAATATGTCTTTTTGCGTGGGGAGGTAACCCAGGAAATATATATCATTAAAATGTTTGGGCAATGTCCAAGGTTATCTGTTACCCTATCTTTCTCATGTTTGTTATTCCTAACTTTAGGCTTACTACCTGAGTCCCAAGCTTTCTTAGATCTTCAAACCAATCTCCAATGATGAGTTGATTCAATAATTACTACAAAGCGGGAGATAACTGCATGGTGAGATAGAAATAAGCAGTGTTTGGTCCTTGATAATTGTTATATGCATAGTTCTTAATTGTTGATTAGTTAAATTTTTTTTAGTTTGCTAGATTAAAATATGTTCCTAGATGGTTGCTGGTGGGAAAATGGCTGGTCAGGATGTTGAAAATGTCCTAAAGGAGGGCTTTATGATTAAACGTTCGCAAAACAAAAACAGACTGACCCCGATTAATTACAAACATCGCTGGTTTCTTTTAACGCCAACGCTTCTGATCTATTGTGATGGTAACAAAGATGTGAGTATATTAGCTACTGGACTTATTGGACTAAATATTTGTTTTAATGGCATTTATTTGTTTAACATAATTTATGCGCTGCTCTGGGAAATGTAGAGGCGGGGTAGAGAAAAAGGCCGAGTTATTCTTCGCACTGTGAAAATAATCGAACCTTTAAAAGAAAATGCACTTGATCGGAAATTTGCATTCCAAGTAAGTGCATTCAGTAAAGCTTGAGAACTGCAGTTAATTGAATAAGACATCTACCAATTTAACATGTCCATTTTCTAGATTGGATACGAAGAATATTATTTATATGTTATCGCGAGTTCTTCCGATGAGAGGGACAGTTGGATTACGGCCCTCAGGGAACGTTAGTAATAAACAATATTCATCAAAATTACAGTGTTTTAATTTACCTAGCAATGAAGCATTAAAAAATAAAAAGAACGAAGAAAATGCATTTGAAATTTTTTTAAAATTATCCCAGCTGAATTTTTTCACGTTCAAAGGAAAAAAATGCTTTGTATCCATAGAAAAGTCTGCATTCTCATTTGTGATATGTTTTTCTTTTTTAGAGTGTTCTAATAACAGCGATCTCGCTAATAAATACCACTTGGGAATTTTTCTTAATAATCAGTGGAGTTGCTGCTCTCTTTACAAAGGCAGCTCGGGTTGCGAAGCCACCTGGAAAGCAATTATGCAGAATTCAGCAAAAAAACACTCCAGTAATTCTTCTCAAAAAGCGCAAGGTAAGTCCTAGTTACTTCACATTCAACGATTTTGGCACCAATTTTATCAATAATTAACACTTGTTATGCATGTTACTATTTCTCCAGGCAATTTGGTGCAATTTTCTTCAAGTCCCACATTACCATTGATTGGTTTAAGCCAATTACGAGTGCGTATTCCTTGAAAAGTTTTTTTTTTATTAGTGAGAAGGTCGAATTCTTAAAATGTTTTTGTTTTACCTTTAGTTGAATAGTGTCTCATCTCCTAAAGTAGTAGTTGCTTTGTTTAATTTTAATGCGATTGAAGATGGGGACATCAGTCTGGAAAAGGTGTGGAAAACAATCTGCAGTTTTTGATTCTCTCATAGCTTTTTCTAAGCATTATTTTCTTATTTTAAGGGCAAAGAATATGAAGTGATGAACGATTCTAAAGAACATTGGTGGCATGTTAAAGATGAAACCGGGTAAGGGAGAGTTTTTATCACTATTGGTGTTTAGTGTCATATTTTCTTGTCTGTAACTGAGTGCATTTAACACGGTTGCCAATGGCAGGCAAATCGGGTAGGCCCCTATGGCTAAAAAGTATGAAAAAGGAGCATATTTTTGACATGTCATACAAAAGACAGGCACGAAAAAGCAAGACCGAGGAATGACAATGGTGCTATCAAATTGTCAAAAATTCTCTTAATTACGGAATTTTAAGAAGAAATCATTAAAAATCTTGGAATTCCTCAAAAGTTTCAGAATTAAAATTCCACATTATTTTAAAAAATTCAGAAAATTGCTCAATTTATCAGAATTTCAAATATTCTTTCAAATTTCTACCAAATTTCACTTCAATAATGATAAATTAAATGCCATAGAGGGTGCTGTGTGTCAAGAAATTCAAGCAAAATTCTAAAATGTTACCTAAAATTCGCTTTTTAAAACCCCCTCAAATATCCAGAACTCCCTGCAGCATCGCACCCCTTGCAAATAATTTATTTGCATTACATTTTACTAAAATTAAAATGTGAAACAAGTATATTAGGATTGGCTTAATTTATAATTTCTGTGATTTAATGCTTAGAAAAATTAAAAAGTGGGAGGAACAAATATTGTTTTCTTATTAATACTTCTAATTAAATGTATATTTTTATTATGTTCATGCTGCTCAGTTATTTTTGGTAAACAAACACTTTTTACTAACATTTTATTGCATTCCCTCTACAATATTAATATCAGGAATTATTATTCTTTATGTTTATTAATTTTTTCTTTCTATTTTATTTATAGAGAAATTGGCTACATTCCAAGTAACTACGTTAAAGAAAAATCTACATTAGGGCTGAACCAGTATGAGTAAGTCAAATTCAATTTTACAGTATTATACGTTGCATTCCAACATTTTTACAAGAACTAACTAAATGCATCCTGTTTAGTTGGTTTGTCGCAGATATCAGCCGCCAACAGTGTGAATCCATGCTGAACCGAGATGGCAAAGAAGGCTGTTTTGTGGTTCGCAATTCGAGCACTAAGGGGATGTATACGTTGTCAATTTACACAAGATTGTAAGTTTCAAAGTTTTAAATTTACCAAATATTAATATAATATGGTAGAGGGTCTCCGGGGTCCTATATATAGGACAGCAAACATTTGAATATGAAGTAAGCTTGCATTATTTTTGCTTATCTGCTTCTTTTTCGCATGTTTACAGCCCTCATCCTCAAGTCAAGCATTATCATATCAAACAGAATTCCCAACTAGAGTATTATTTGTCTGAAAAGCATGCCTATGCTGAAATAAAAGATTTAATTACGTACCATCGGCATAATAGCGGAGGTTTAGTCACCCGGCTGAAGGGACCTCCCATTGCCGGTCGAACGGCACCAACTACTGCCGGATTGAGCCACGGTATTGACTATACCCACTTACCCTTCAGTTTTGATATACTTCAGATTTTATAGCTGAGATTTTATTTCCAGATAAATGGGAAATCGATCCTTCGGAATTAACTTTACTGCAGGAGTTAGGCAGTGGGCAGTTTGGCGTAAGTTGGAATTATGAGTCTCGTTTTCAATGTATAGCAATTGAAATTGAAGAGTTTTATACTTGAAACTGACTCACTTAAAATACAGGTTGTAAGGCAGGGGAAGTGGCGTGGAAGCATCGATGTAGCTGTCAAAATAATGAAGGAAGGAACAATGTCGGAGGATGATTTTATCGACGAAGCTAAGGTTATGACGTAAGTGTAAACAAATTTTTAAAGAGACAGTCTCACTTTGAAGCATGTTGATTTTAATAAAAAGAGCGTGAAAAATTATACTTAAAATGGAAATTGCGATTGCATTTGACAATATCTATCAAT
>JAQIXP010000994.1:0-20850 GCA_034700285.1 Proteroiulus fuscus
TCGTGATGGCCTCGATAATGTACCTCGCGTTATTTCCACGTATTTGCCGGGTTACCTGAAAATGGGGGCATTAAATAGGCCTATACGTAATGTATGCACTGGTACTGTTTACAAATTGTCTTGAGTACCTGTTGGCCTATGTCATAAGCAAATTGCAGACTTGTGACTGATCAACTGGACCGATGCCAGCAGAATGCTTGTAAATATCAGTCTAAAAATATCATGTTGTTATTAGGCCATGGTAAAGTTCAAACTCATGTTTAAAATATTATGGAGAATTAGTGATACTGCTTGTATCAGTAGGATTTTTCTATACTAGACTTGAAAATAATAAATATTTGAAACTACTTTAGTTTGAATATCAGTTACTGTACATGTACATGTACAAGATATCCAGGCTAAGAGTTTCTCACATCCATTGTGTATTCCTGGGAAATTCCCGAGCAGGTTCAGTGACCAAAACAATGTCTTTGATATCAATGTAACTTTTTTTTTTGAACATCATAAAATGTATTTTAATAAGCAAGAGAACGTTAATGGAACTGAGAAATATATAGCCTACTTATCGAGATCTAGGGAGGGATACTCAATCATCATCATAATTTCTGAAAAACAGGGTTTCTGTCGTACATGTCGAATTTAGATGTCATGGTTCGATGATTCAGGAACGCATTTCTTATTCATTCATAGTCTTAAGCACATCGATTACATTTTTTGGGTTTACAAATTAACTTCTTGTGATGCTTAACTTGCTGATTTTTTAAGCTAGCTTTATAAAGAAATGCATGAAGAGTCATTTTAGTTATTATATACCTTGATATCAAGCATAACTTAGGCCCAGTAGGCCTACTAATCTTTGACAAGGCTGTCGGTTTAAGGGACAGTCCCACTTCGTGACAAATGAATCTTAAAATTAAGATTATTAATAATAAAGAAGGGTAGTCTTATTAATAATTGCAGTTCACCTAGGCCTGCCTTAATTCGGAAATCACGTTGTTTCCAAAAAAAAAGATGATAGGCGCCATGTTTATACTAGTCCTACACCCAGGCAGAATGGCGCTGCGTGCAAGTGGGGATTCAAGTTGGCTTCACTTTATCGCAATGGAATAGTTATGCACATTCTCTGTTACGCAAAAACTTGTACACCATCAAGTTTATCACTAGAGGGATTGACAAAATAACTTTTAACATGGCTAAGTATCTATCTATCTAAGTAACTATCAACCATGGAAATTTTTACCCACATTGGCATGTTTCAAAATTAATAACTAGTGAATGGTAAGCTAATTATAAATTAAATTTCAATTTCTACACTCTTCTTGTTTTTCCCCCCTCTTTTTTTTTTTGCAAAAAAATGCTTGAGGTAAGATGGGACTGTCCCTTTAAATTAAAAAAATAAGAGGGGACTATTAATTGCACAAGGAAAGTCAGTGAAATTAGTTTTGAAAGTACTTGTAAGAGGTAGTCTTACCTCTTGACAAAAGATTTTTAGTTGATAGTCAACGACAAGTTAATATGAGAGTGTTCCATAGTACAAGGCGAATATAGGAAACTTTGCCAAAATATTAGACAAATATAGAAATCTTAATTAGAGGAAATATGGGACAACCATATGACCTCTGCACTTACTGATTCCCACAAAAGTTCATATTAAATACAGAGCAAATGTTTGCAAAAGACTTGAACTAGAACTTGAAAAGAGTGTAGGGCTACTCAAATGTGTGGGCATAGGGAATGTTATACTTGGCTTGCCTTGAATCTATAGCAAGACTTTTTTTCTCACTTCAAAATTGTATAGACCTAGGCCTACCTAGGTCTAATAAAGACAACAATGTTTTATTGTCTTGACTACAGGTAAGCTTATAAAACATGCCCAGCGGGCAAGGAAGAGCTCGGTTTTGCCTAGGCCTACATGCATTTATCTGTTTTTCACGTGTGCACAATCCCATGCAATTTGGGTGTTAGCTCCAATTAGTCTACCTTGACCTCGGCAAATTAGTGCATGACTTGTTTTGAGGTAGGGAGTGGGCCTCCATTAGCTTTATTTACTAAATTGTGCTATGGAACAATTAATTCAGCCTAGGAAATTACTTCATACCCGGGTAGGTTTAAAAAAAATCTTCCTTGACTCGAGCCTATAGCTAGAAGACAGTTATAAAAATTTGCAACCACCTGCTACAAAAAACTTACTTAACAAGTCAGAAAATAAGCTTACGAAAGTTCTGAGTCATTCGTACCAGTACGAGTTTTTCCTCAAAAACTAGGCTAAAAACCTACGTGCGCTTGTCGCTAGAGCATCAATTATTAGCTGGAGGTCTATTTATGACCAAAAATGGGAGTTTTGAAATGTTGTTTAGGTAGGCTTACTTCATGCGATCACAAATATTGTATTTATGATGAGATAAGTGGCCTTGGCGTACTCCTAGCAATTTAGCTACTGTATGCAAGAAAGCAATGCAGTACTGGGTTTGTAGTCGCCTGAAAAGTCAGGGAACTGAAAATTGCAGGCGAACGAATCAGATTTACATTTATAAAAAGTCAGGGAAATGGTGTATATATACACTGTAATAGGCCTACTTCCATTTCAAAAGTACTCCCATAATGCACCATTTGATCAAAAGAAACCCATAATTTTCGGCCATTTTAGTAAGGGCTTTCTGCTCTTGGAGCAAGTTCGGAAGATTTTTAATTTTTGCAAAACCGAAAAGCCTCCCCCACTACCGTACTGATTGAGCACCAGCTTCTATTATTATTCCCGGCCTACACTTAACCCTATATTGCATTAAATTACAATATTCCAAATTAGGTACCGTATGCATCAAAACTAAGCAGTATATACATATTGATAACCCTGTATAGGCCTACCACTATTATTACTTTTTAAAACAATGGTACAGTACATATCAAGCAAAAGAGAAAGATACTCTGTTAAAAACAGCCCTTGCACTCGCTTTTTTTATCATAAATGACCAAGTAATAGCCCGAACTAAGTCCTTTTTGAATCCTGGCCCTACTATTTGAGCCCCGGCTACTATTTGAACCCAGGCTACTTTTTGTACCCCAGCTTTGAACTCCGGCTGTTATTTGAACCCCGGCTACTATTTTTGAGCTTTACTGGTAAATTTCATTCATTTGTTAACGTACTCATTAACATTTGTTCTGCCTTAACGGTTTAAAAAAAGAATATTTAGATCTATGATATCCTGGTTAGGCCATAATACTAAATTTGCATTTCAACAAGTTTGATTGGATTTTGGAAATAACAGCTGGATCTGACGATGAGTCATATTCCCTGGCAAATTCGGAAAATCAGTTCCGCAACTGGCTCAGATTTTGAAACAGCACACATGCCAGATTGGTGAATCTATGTAAATAGATTACAGCTGATTTCCCGTAATTTCCAAAACAACTTTTAAACAAAATATCAGTTGAAAATCAAAAGCAGGAATTGAATCTACAACCTTCCTATTACGAGATCCAAATGCTAAAATTTGCCTTATGAGAATTGTGGCTCTTGGACCATCATTACAGATCTCATCACAATGCAATACCTAGTACTTATCTAAACTAGGATTTGCAATTAGGCCTAAGGAAATGCTAAATTATGGCAATCAAGGTAGTGAAGCTAACTCACAACACGATTTCTGAGTTAACCGTAAGCTAGCCTTGAGTGATTCTCACTTTGCATTCAGTGGACAAGATCACGATTTCAACACGTGAGAATAACCAATAAGATTTTATTCACCAAATTACCATTTTTGGAAAATCCAAATTACTTTTGATGTTGATGCTATCATAACGTTGTGACCATTTCTCGACTAAAACATGACATTTCGACAGGCTTATTAACAATTTAGGTGACAACTTGTAATTGCTTTTTTCCTGCTAGTACAGCCCACCTTTAACCCCCTGCTGGAATGTTTGATGCTATTGAGAATTTTTTTTTTTTGCAATTTTGAAGAAGTTGGCAAGCATTGGAAAGTTCTAGCTGTAGGCCTAAACGTCTATTTTTGCATTTTTGCACCGTAGGCTGCCAGAAACTGCTAGCAGCTGTTGAACCAACTGACTTCTTGGTAAGAACTTCGGGGAGCGAGGGTCTGTTTTGTCTGTCAGTGGTCTCTGTAATAATATTGCCGAGAATATGATCCCGATCAAGTACGACTATTTGCAGGTGGATTTGTTGTTTGTGCCAACCTGGTACTGGTACCTTATGCTTTTTGGTAATGGGGAAAACTATAAAAGCACTAATAATAAGACCACATTGAAGTAATATTTCCATAATTTGCTTGGGTGGGTCTGTAGGCATATGCTACCAAGTAATAACTTGTCTAATGAATATTTTAAAGACGAATTGACACTTGAATTAAACTATTAAACTCCAGGGAGTATCCGAAAAGTCTACTGCTCTGTGTTAAAATTGTAATCCTATTAAAAATTTAGGCCTGACAAGGAATTATAAAGGGGCAAGCAGTCTCGAACTTGTTCAAAGCGACTAATAGTAGTTACATGAACGGTTTACATTGATGGCTTAATTCACAAGTGAATTAGCCAATTGTCAAAGTTACAGACGTGAACAGTACCGAATATCTAACATGGTATCATTTATAAAAGTTACAAGTAGTGAATTATGGTACCATTCGTTAGTTTATCTTTTAAAAATTTCTCGAGACCTGGACTTTTATTTCAAGTCAAGTAGCAAACTTGACAATTTTCACTAATTGTTTTTTTTTTGCATTCTTTATATTCAATAGTCAAACTAATGGATTTGCACATTCGCTGCTTCACACTTAATTTATTTTGCTTTCTTGCAAAATTAATCAAAATCAAACTAGCGAATTTGCATTTTTAAGCCTTTTATTTCTCAAATTATTGAATTAATTTATAAATTTAATTATTTAACAATAATTTTTGATAAACCATAATCATCCTGTCTGACCAGTTAGTTGGCTTTTACCATGACTTGGAGGTTATAAATAATCAAGGGTTACCTAATTGAAGTTAATAAAAAAAACTGCTACCAGGTGGCCCTTTTTTAACTTCTGGACAGTATCTTAAACACTGAATTATTAATGTTAATGGCATGTGGTGTACTGGCACTACTATTAAGTCTCAACTCTTTGAATCCTATCTAACCTATCTGCTTCTGGCAGTTTTTTAAGTGTAATAGTAACTATATTTAACTTTTAAGTTTATATACGGCTGCTTCGTCATTCCCCGAAAATAATCATGTCTAACAGAACCTTGTCACCTTAATTTCCTCTCGGGCCGTGTGTATTCTACTAGCAACAGTGTTATGTTTTTTTCTGTAAAACTGTTTCCTAGATGCTCATTTTTGCTTAAAAAAAGGACAGTAGATCGGATTGTCTGCCATGAATAAATCAAATTTTTGATGGGTTTATGCGTTTTGAGTACAAATTTTACGGCTGTTGATTTACATCTGTCTGTGGAATTTTTCAGAGCTGTTGTCTGTTGCATACTGCGAGCCACAATTACAGCCAGCTGTGCACGGCTATTGTAGCCATTCACCCGTCAAGATTTTTTGAACTAAATTGGAGAAATAATTTTAATGCTGACATGGAAACTATTATAAAGACAGCATTTCTGAAATAATATGTGAAAATTTGTTTGAAACTTTCGTAGTTTGGAGCTATCGTGAAATCTTTAAATTTTTGGACAGCACTGATCAATGCTAAGCTAATGGGCACTGCATTTCTCGTAAAGGGGAAGTCCCACTTCTGACTTCATGCCAACTGCTTTTTAAATGCTAGGCATTAGAACGAACCGTAGAAATAAAATACTTATATTGGAATTGTACTTAGGTGAAACCATGAGAAGTGCCATTTTGCTAGATCTCAGAAATACCCGAGTCGTAAAATCTCAGAAATTATTAGCGCCATCTGTTAGTAATGGGAGAAAGATTTATCACTGGAATCATGCACTTTTCCCTACACTTTCCTTCTATGCAATAATGCATCTAGATAAAAAGAATAATCGTATTTAAAAAAAAGATTATTTTAAAAATTTTACAACTTTTACTTTTAATACTGTATTTATGTAACAGAATTTTTCTTAGATTTTGTAGCAGTGTACACTTGGTTGGGGCTTTCCCTTTAAATTTGTTAAAGGGGAAGGTCAATAAAAAGAGGTTTTTATCAAGTGGAAGAGGAAAAAAAAACATTTGCAAAAATTCACAGCCGTGTACTATCTAGTTATTTAATTAAAAAATGGTATTTTGATTAAAATATACACAAAATTGAATTCGTGTTCAGATGTTAAAAGAGGTTATAAAGTTGGTTTTCAATCGTGCAATTGAACATCATTTGTTTCCTCTGATTGGCTCGAAATGATATGCAACAATCAAACTGATTACTTTATTCTTTAGTTGTTTCTCAGTGAAAAATAAAATTTTAAAATAGCCTATTTAGATTTTTTATTAAAAGTATAGAATTTTGGGAAATGCATTTTTTCTGAGTATATTGCCCTTTGGTAAAATGTTTTTGGGGGGATCCTCTTTAAATCAATCTGAATGCCAGAATTACAAAGTGAACTTTGATGCATCAAATATTTTCCAATTCTGCATTTTAGTTTTAATGTTACAGTTTTGGTAAATGCAGGGATGGACTCTAGTTGTTAATCCTGCCAAATCATTGGTCTGGGGTCTGAAAATGGTTAAATAGACTATAATGCCAATTATACTTTCTTTTTTTATTTTTCAATTGAAATTGTTTTTTTTCTAGAATGGCTGAAGCCAAAATATGGCCTATTACACACAGGTTGTTCCAAGCTCCGGTGATGCACAGGAAAAATTGGCCAAAATTCAGCGAACACATTTGGGTTATTTGCAGTTGGATGAAAATAAAGAAAAATTGAAAAACAAGAGCGATCTCGAAGGTAGATGTGGCGAGCAATGTCCATGAATAGATCTGCACAGAGTCGATAATTTTGTCTTGCAAATGTTATTCCAGAGCTAATTTCCAACCACTTGTCCACCGTTCCGCACAAGGAGAAATTCCCATGCCCAAAATTTCTGGAAGTCCTGCGCAGGAGTGTGGAAGATAACTCGGACTTGAAAGCTAACAAAGCATCCCGGGCTTTCGATGCCCTGGAAAAGTATGCCGTGAATCTCTTCAGTCAACCCTGGCGGCAGGAATATCGATGTATTAGGGTAAAATGTTCACCCGCTCTAAAACTTTATCGTGTATAAAGGGTTTACAAGTGACTTTTATGAGAATTTTGTGCCATTTCAGCTGTACAGCGGATTCTTTCAGCATCACGTCGATGCCCATTTGAGCCATGCAATCGAAATCCTGCACCTGATGGGCTATGAGGATTCGTCGAAAATGGAAGTGGCACTAAACGAGCCCATTGATCTCGATAAAATCATCGACGTGTCGCTCAATTGCCTCATTGCGACTGTGGAATGCAAGGTTTGTTTTGGTTATTTTCTTTGTCTTTATGAAACATTGCAAAATAAATTTTTGGTGTATGAAAAAAGTAGAAGTAAAATGTTGGAATTTGCTCCAAACATTTTTTTTGAAGAGCGTAACTGCAAAAAACTATGAAATTGTTATTATATGATCACTATTATTATTATACTTTTTATTATTATCCTGTTTTGAGAAAACATTCTTATAATATTTCTATAGTTTGTGAAAAAAATTCCTGTAATATTCTTATATTTTGGGACAAAAATATAGTAGCAATTTCTTTGAAAATCCTCAATTTTTATAGTGGAATGTCAGTAGAAATTGTAAAAAATATTTTTTGGAACTATATTATTATGTATATTCATATAATATTTGTGTATTCTGAGAAAAAAATTCATAATTTTAAGAAAAAAAGTATAGGGTGACACTTTTATGAACATTGTCAGTAATTTTTTTTTTTACAAAATTTTAATGGAAAATATAACAAATAGTTTTGTTATTAGATTTTTCCAAATAATTACTACAATATTCCTTCATTTTAAGAAAATAAAAAATAAAATAGTGTGACAATAAATATATTTTTTTACGAAATGTCAGTAGAAATCGTAATATAGTTTTGCCATTAACATGTTCTAGAAAAAAATTCTATTACAATCCTATATTTAAAAAAAATATTCCTACGATCTTCTTGCAGTGCGTGAGAAAATTTCTGATATTCCTATATTTTTGAAAAAATATTCATATGATCGTCCAATAGTTTATGAAAAAAATCCTCATTAAATATTTTTTGTTTCAAAACATTATTTGAAATTGACTGAATATTCTTTCCATTAACTTTTTACAAAAAAAATATTATGACATTCCTCTATTTTGAAAAAAAATTCTATAATAATACTATATTTAAAAAAAATTCCTATAGTACATTTATTTTTGAAATATTTACAGCAAATATTTGAGTTTGCCATTTCCCATTTTCCATGGCCTTTGCCATTTTCATTTCTTTTTATGTATACAAAATGTGACTTAACACTCCCTCTATATTTAAAGTTGTCCTTTTTCTGAACTAGATAATGATGCAAGTCATGGAAAAGACGGGTGGCCGTTTCCAGCTTCGAGAGGTGGCCTATATTCGTAGGCACAACGTTTGCGATGTGGAAACGACAGTGTACTTGTTGCACGGCACCCCAAAACGCAACCGAAGCATCGACACGGGTCACCACGAAAAGAACTTGTCGGATTCCAGAATCCGGCAGCCGAACAGGAGTAATGGCTACGTCAAGGTGGAAAAACTGGTTGACCTGTCTTGCGACGGTATTGACGGGATGGAGATGCGGGCCGATGCTACGTACCCAGAATTATATGCTTCCTCGTGGGCCCATCAGAAGCAGCTGCGCAACGGCCACAACCTTGATGTGTCACCGTCCAAACCGCTGACAACAGATGAGCACATTGCCACCGCTTACAACTGCCTGAGCAACACCCCAAAAATCATACGACAAGTGTACGATCCAGAAACGAGGGCAGACTCGTGGGGTTACGTTGACCAGTCGCTGGAGCGCAAGGGCTACAACAAGGATTTTGGGGAACGAGGCGACATCTTGAATACCGGTACCAATGTTATTCATCGCGTACGGGGCACTTCGGATACAAGGAAGATCGGAAGCCATGTGCCCAATTACGTCTCATCACATTCGAGACCTGCTGGCCAATACGTGACTCCCATGAAAGTGAAACCTGATTTGGATTACTACCTGCAGTCCGGCTTTCAAAGCCCGTTGGCTTTTGACGAAAATGATTTGCGAAAAGTGTCTTATCCATACATGACAAATGCGTACGGAATGACTCAGAAATTCCCGCCTTTGCCCATGGAGAACCTCATCAATCTCGAACCGACATACGGGGATACGCGCTATACCAATCCAAGGATCTTGTCTGGACATGTATGCCGAGCGAGCGTCCCATACGTGCACAATCCATACCTGCACTCATTGTACGGCCCTGTGCCGACAATGATGACCCCTTCCCAATCGAATCGAAATCACTTGCCTCCGCTCAATAACCGCGGAGTGCGCCAGAGCTCGACAGACGAATTGGAAAGTGCAATAAATGCCATTCATATTGACGGCTTTAGCCAGCAGGAAAATGGAAAACCGACCAGCAAAAGCGGAGAAAACAGGCGCAGCTGGTACGACAACGTGGCCAGTAGTAATGGCGAGGACGGTATTGACAGCGCCGGCATGCCTCCAGCCAGCAAAGTGGCCGCCCACCTGACCGAGTCGATTGTGCTACCACCTCCGATGCCCTTCCAGTCGGAGGTGGATCCTGTGCCGAGACCAACGCATCGGCGGCGGGCCAGCGATGGCGTGGCCGACGTCACCAGCGCCGAAAGCGGCGCAGTGCACAGGCTGGAGAAATCGAACAGTTCGGACCGCAAACCCACGGAGAGGCGGCGCGACGAGAAACCCGGAAAGGAAGCTCCGCTTTTGAGGGATGCGTCTCGAAGGACATCGTCAGTCTTGAGGCACGAGAGGAGCCCCAGCGCCGGCTCCATCAAGAGCACTAGTTACAGTAGCGGCGGTAGTGCACCTTCTTCCGCAAACAAGTGGAACTGTTGGGCGTGCACCTATCTGAACCGGCCCGATGTGGAAATATGTGAGATGTGCAGCCGCAGCAGGAACCGGGGGGCCGAGAGCTCTCCGCTCACCAGTGGGGGGCACGAGTGCCGGCAGTGTACCTTGGTGAACGAGAAGGGAGCTGTGAAATGTGTCGCATGTGGCCTGAGCCTGGAAAATAGTCCAACTTATGTGTGAGCAGATATGTCCTGATAGACAGTGGAATACAGGATTTTGTTTTAAAACTAACTGCATCTGCCCTGAAGTTTAAGTTAAAGATTGGCATTAGGGGGTTTACGAATCCATTTTTTTTTCTGCCAAAATTCTGCTAGTAGTAATTGTCCCGAGCTGTGACGTTTTGTTTTGTAACAGCTTTGTTAATTTATTTTAGGTGACGCGGTATAGACCAGAAATGTACGACGAAACGTCTAAAAGGTTACGGAATATGAACCAAATTTCATTCAGTTTTCTAAATTCGGAATCCTGGCAGAAAATTCATAGTTCTTAATAACTTTCTCAAGTTTAAAAATTCTTCCCCATAGTCGATAGTTGTAGCTTCATTTCTGCCGATTTTGTTTCTCGTTAACAATGCTGTTAATTCATAGCTGCGACATGTACATATATATAAAATTCACAAATACGAGATTATTATTTATTGACGATAGCCGAATCCCACAGATTCACTTCCACGTTTAAAAGCAGCTCATTTCACTAATGTCTTCTAATAGGTTCCAGTTTAATGTAGTCTAACTTTATCCCTACTTGTTTGATTATAATTGTTGGTAATTTAAAAGTAAAGGCACTGATTTGCAGAATTCATGGGATTTAACACGTCAGTACTCCGGAAAGTCTCGGAGTCACGAAGGCACTTCCCGAAGTATTGATCAGTTTGAATCAGAAAAATGCTTTTGCCGAAAATACGAAGGATTTTTCTGGAATATCTTTGCTCGAAAGCCGAAGTGAGAGTATGTCGTTACTTTTACATCAACACAACTTCCAGTTTAATGCCAAATCCGATGCTTTTTCATGTTTAAATTTGTGATTGTTTGTCTTGGGTATACTCCACTGATGCACCGACACACAAATTTATGCACCATCCATTTATCGTTTTATGGGAAGTTCTCCCACGTGTAAAATGTATGTTGTAATCCATAAAATTGATGCAGATTGTGTTTATTTTTCGTTGCATTTTGGTCAAGTATTGTAATAAAACCCAACGAATGAAAGACGGATTTCGATGCCATCTATTGAGAGCAACTGTAAACAAACGAAGCAATCAGCTTTTCACTTGTAGCTCTCTTTGTCACCAGAAGAAGCATACATTTTCATCTTTCATTTCTTGGGTTTAATATAGTGAGGCACAAAGAAATTTATGATCTGAATATTAAATAGGCCTACTTTAGTTTTAGAAATGATTTCAAAGTAAAATCTTATTCAAAATTCTTCTGTTAATTATTTTAAGAAAAAGTGCCTGAATTAATTTTTGGCAAATGTACAAGCGTATATGTAATGCCCATTTTTCTGTTATATTTCTGTGGCATATGCATTTTATACATTGGGGAACTTTTCCAGTGAAGTTACTTATATCAATCAATTTTAACTATTTATTTATAATGTTGCTATTATTACAAAGCTGTTTCAATAGTTGGTATCGATGGGCACTTGTTAATGGGAAATGACACAAATCCTAGTTTTTGGACACAGAACTGGAATTTTGAATTAATTCATGGTTATTTTGTTGTTTTGCTGTCTTATTGCATTGTGAAATTTGGCCAAATTCATCAAAAAAATGTTTGCAGCTTTTTAATAGTAGTACATGAATTATCATTATTACCGAAATATATTGTTTAACTTATGTGCTTGAGATGTATCAATACATATAAAATTCTTAAGGTTAATCATTTGCTGTTACTTTAATAGTGATGCGTTGCAAATTGGCACGGCATCAGGTGGCTAAACTAAGTGCAGTTATGGAGGCACTGGTGAAGTGGCATTCTTATGAAACAGTTTTTGTTGGCAAAATATGTGCCTCGATTGTGTCTGTTTTCAATGTTTCTCTTGGTAATATTTTTTAAATTAATTTTTTTAGCGTTAAATTTAATATCAGAGTGTTATTCGTTATCAAACACCACAAGAGTTCAGATATTATGATGCCAACAAAAATGGTTTGCATGTTGAGTCTTGAGGTGGCGCCACTTGCCAGGAAAAGTTGCCAAAATTTGGGTGTCAGTTCTTGTTTTCTTTTAATTGAGAGCTTAAAAGGGTGATTAAGGAACGTTCGAGTGGTATGACAAAATATTTTTACTTTGTTTTGGAACAATATGGAACTGGATTTTCAGTCCTATTTTATTTTAAATATTATTTATGTTAGTTTCCTTTCTTTTCTTTTTAGAAATTCATGGATTTGTATGGAATTCAATTGAATAATTTTTCAAGGCATCAAGCTGTTACGGTACGTGACATTTCTGCAATATCGTCAACTGAAACCTGGGAATTTTATTTAAAATATTTCCCATATTATGGTTTTTTTTTAGATATTCAAGATTTTGAAAGAAATTCCAAGATGGCTGCCATGCAGACTAATGACAGAAAAAATTCTTCAAGTTATCAAATTAATGTTTCAAATTTTCTGTTCTTTGGCCCTCTAAAAGCTGAGTATTTTAAACTAGATTTTATGAGTTTGATGCCTGTTATATGCTAATTTATTCGACTTGTACTTTAATTTAGGTAAGTGATGTTAACTTTGTATTTTACGTACTTGGATGACAGTAATGGGAATGGATCGAGTATTATATCGAGAAATAATCAACTTTATTAGAATATTTATGGTAAGACTATTTTATTTATGTGTGACAATCCTAGTTTAATATAAATTAGTGTATTTTCTACTAACGTCTTAAGTAATTTATAAAATTATGTAGTTTTAATTAAAGGGAAAGTCTCACTTTATTGAAAGTTATTTTTAAATGCAAAATTCAAAAAAATTAGAATGAGAAGGGAAGTTTCCATTTTAAACAAACTTACCATTAAGAAAATTCGTTAAAACTGAATTTGGTAGTAACTGCATTTTAATGAGAGCATCCATTTTTGTTGATAGTGCCATCTAGTGGTAATGTTAATTATTAATATCATTTTTGTCCGCCATCTTAGGAATCCGATAACGGACCTCCATGTTGAAGTGAACTTTCCCTTTAATAGATTGTCCTCTAGTTTCTTGAAATGTAAATGTTTTGTTAAGTAAACTAGAGGAAATATCTAAAAATAAATGTGCCTCCATATAATATAGCGACCTGTTCAAAACGTAAACGCATACGTACAAAAAAGGCAGTGATAAATGGCAAATTTTCGCTTAAAAAGATGGTTTCCCTATTGTTATAACCAAATAATCAATGGATTGGTATTAAACCTTAATATAATAGTATCAATATAACATTACAAAATTTTAGGGAAGATTTCAGGCACGGTGATTGTCGTCTGATCGTGATTCCACAATGAATAGACTTTGGGTTCTATATAAAATTTCAAAATTTAGTATAAATAATTGCATTATTCACTCTTTTAATTTGTGGCGAGGGTACGGACTTACCCTTCCTTGGTGCCATCTGTAGGTTCTAGATATTTCATTTCGACAACAGTTTTCTTGACCATCCAGTTGGTGTTCAAAAACACGTACTCACAGAGCAAAGTTGCCTACAAATATGAAGTTGCATTTTACGCACAGATCAGACTTTAATGTCCTTGGTTTTATAGTTACTTACAATTGAGAATAGTCCGGCTCCAGCTCCGAGTCTGTACAATAGCTGAATCAGGCTGAATCTTCCACCTTTCCCTTCTACCGTAAAGATAAAACGAATGCTTGAGACTCTGATCGCAATCCGCTCGTCGGATGGTTCCCCATCTTCTCCTTTAGTACTAAAAAACAGTAAAAAGACATGTCAGTCTGTTATGTAGAATATTAAGTCCCGGTTTTGTTACGACTTACTTGAGGTACCAGGATTTTCGACCAATGCCCGAACGTGCCTCGTCCACTCTTTTGAACGTGTATCGCACGTCACAGCTTTTACTTCTGTTTCTCGTGTCGAAATCGCAATCCCAGGTAATAATGCCAGATATAACACCACCCTGAAAAATGTTGTGGCATGCCACTATAATGTCGGGTTTGCATCTGACAACTTAATTCAGAGATGCAGCATGCCATTAAAACGTGAAACAAAATGTAAAAAATTGTAATTTTTTGCTAGAATTCTCAAAATCAAATTCTTGGTGTTATCTCAGTTTATAGTGGCATGCCATTGTTTTCGAGGGAATCCACACTCGTTTGAAAAGTATATCTTATGGTGCAGCTTTTCTGTCTCTCATATCGAAATCACGGTACCAGGCTATAGCCAGGCGATAATACCAAATATAACACCACCCTTAAAATTTTTATGGCATGCCACTATAATGTCGGGGTTACATCTGACTACTCATTTAGAGATGCAGCATGCCATTAAAAAGTGAAACAACATGTAAAAAAGACTTTTTCCGTGTTAAGCTCGAGAAAATTTCTCATAAGCAAATTCTTGGCGTTATCTCATTTTATAGTGGCATGCCATTGTTTTCGAGGGAATCCACATTTGTTTAGAACATATATCTCACTTTGCGACTTTTCTGACTCTCGTATTGAAATCACAGTACCAGGCGATAGCCAGGTGAGAATTCCGGAGATGATAACACCCTGAAAATTTTTACGGCATGCCACTGTATCGTGAGACTTAAAGATGCTGTCGCATTATAAATTGAAGCATAAATTAGGCAAAAGAGTTTAGTATGAAGCTTAGGGACATGTGCCATAATGAAATTCTTGTTGCAATCTCAGTTTATAGTGGCATGCCATTGTTAGCACAATACCTACCGAGTGTACAAGATCTTTGGCTTCTACATTGTCAATTCTATTAGCTACTTCCTTAAGAATATCGGCAAAAGCGAAGATGGGGCATTCCATCTCAATTGCATCATAGTTGGGGTTCTTCCAACAAGGGATCCCTGTAGAATTGTAATTTGATCTGGAAATATTTGTCATGTTTTAATTTCAGTTAATTATTTACTTGTTGTACACTGTTGTGAAATTTATTGTTTCAAATCAAAAATGTGAAACTTCGACTTGCAGTGGCATGCCACTGTTTATGAAACTTACCTCGTTTCATCAAAAGCCGGAAAGAATATTGGGTTCTTTACAATGACAGTCACATTGCGGATATTCTCCCATAATTTTTGCCTGTAAATTTTAATTTTTTTCTTATAAATCAATCCAGATTTTGTGTATTCAAGCAGAATTTTAACAAAATTACCTCGCAAAAAAGTAGTATCTCTGGTCGGTTGTTCCGTTACCAGAGCTCAAGGGCACAGTTAGGTTGAGCGCTTCAGTGTTGACAAACTTAGGCAGGCTTGCTAGTATACCCGTGTACAAATCCGGCCTTAAATAAATAAGTCTAGATTATTATACATCTAGACTATTTAAAGAAATAAAAAATGAAAATTATTTATAAATCTAGTTAATTTTGCACAAAAATCATGAGTTTTTTTAAAATCAGATCTAAATTTTCATGGATTTATGATTTTAGAAATCCAAATTTTACCAAAAGCTTTTATTAAACAATTTTTAGCCCAAAATCGTGATTGTTATTCAAATTTGAATTTTTCACTGATGACAGTTTTTTTAAAAAATCACGATTTTTGTGTAAATAATCTAGATTTCAAGAAAAAAAAATTAGGTTTTTTTTTCACAATCTAGTGGCATTTGTGATAGTTTTCCGGAAAAAAAATAATTTTTTGTAGTTTTCTGTTTTCAGGGATTACACACCTAAAAAACGTTCTTGTCCGAGGGAAAATGGGAGGTAAATTACTCATTTCTCTATTGAAGCCAAAAGTTGAGTAGTTGTAGTCTCCATAGCTTGAGTAGTTGTACCCGCCATAGCCCGTATAGTTGTAACTCCAATCCCCCGAATAGTTGTACCCATCATATTCCGAGTAGTTGTACCCTCCATAGTAGTCTTGCGTGAAGTTGTACAATCCATAACCCGGATAAGTTGGAGGCTCGATGTTGTGTTCCTCATCTTCGAGGCCCGAGTATAAATCGGTCGGTGGCGTAACCGGTTCGGTAGAAACTCCATCTTCTATGTTTTCTGTTGTAGATTCTGCCTCGTCGAAGTCAAAATCGGAATCTACGCTGATACTCTTCAAATGCTTGCTATCGATTGGGCACCAGGCGGACACTTCACAGGCGTAATCCTTGGTAATTATTGATGGAACACATTCACCTGTCATTTTACCTGCAAGAAACGTGCTTCGTTAAAACATTTTTCTTGCAATTTTCAGTTTAAAACTAGTTTGAAGGTTTGGACTAGTTCTGGGATGGTCACAAATCCAGAAAGCCTTGCTGGACCAATTTGCAAATCGGGAATTTTCCTCTAAAGGTAAAAACGTACGAGCAGTATAATTATTAAGCTATTTATAATAAAAATCATATTGACCAATTATTAAGAGTTAGGGGTAGACTGCATGGATATGATAAGAATAAACAGCGCCCTTTAATAAATAGTACAGCAATAGTAAAAAAGTATATTTTAAAGAATTCGGCAAAATTCTGTAAAAGACTTACACACAAATAAGATTAGAAGTAACGATATCCCAATTTAAAAATAAATATACCGGTACCTATTCCTGAAGAAAATGCATTTCAGAGTTGAGATATATGTAGAAAAATTTTAATTTAGTTTCTGCAGAAATAAAGTTGCTTAAAAATTATGGTAGGAAAAAGATCAGCTTCTCTAGAAATTGTGATGAAGCTTAATTTTCTGCAAAACATTACCGTAATGTTTTTCTGCAGAAATTCGCCCGATTAATAATAGAAATAATTTTGATTATTTTAGACTGAAATCCAGCTTACGATGTGCAAATCTTATTTTTTTTTTGAGAAATTGCAATTTTAAAAATCACGAATTTTGGGCCAAATAATCCAATTTCAGGAATAAAAATCTTGATTTTTTTTAAGGGTAGGAAAGATGTGGTGTAAACATATTTAAAAGAAATTAAAGTACTCATTGCCAACACCCTGAAATAACTAAATCAAATTAATACAAATTAAGATTGAACTTGGGCTCATATGAAAGTAGTCAGTCCATACCATTTCCCAAAGGTAGTTGCACATTTTTGGCACAGGTGCTGTTATTCGGATTGCATATTGCACCAGGAACGTACGGATCCTAGAACAGGAAGTTTTGGAAATGAAATTATTTCGAATTATAAAATGGGTTCTGTTTTATTTTCAAAATTATTTACTTCCGGACACGTTGATTTCTTCTGTTTTAACACTTCGATGTCGAGGGGTACCAGAAATTCTTCTCCTCCCTGGAACAATTCCGAGGGAATTTATTCAAAATTTAGTAACATGAATGTGATTTTTAACATATGACAGCATGAAATTGGAATTACATGAAAATAAGCTATTTGTCCCGGATTATATGGCTCGGGCTCAAAGCCACAATACTGGAGAAAACTTTCCTCGTAAAGCATTTCGCTGAAATCGTGGTTTATCTCACCGCGTACCCTCGTTTGTATCACTTTGGTTATTGCATCGCTCGCCAACTGGTAGCCCTTTAGGTATGCAATGGAATATCTAAAAATTGTAAAGAATTTCTGAAAATCTTAACAAATTTCTGAAAATATTCAGATATTTTTTCTCAAAATATTGGAATAATAAAGCTTTTTTCTTTACCCAATAGTAAAAGCATTTTATCCAAATATATGGGAAATACTAGTTTACATTTCTCTGAAATATAGGAATATTTTTCAAAATATAGGAATGCGAAAGATATTTTTTCCAAAACAAATCAATATTAAAATTATTTTTGTAAATTATAGGAATTTTTTTTAATTTATTTTCCAAAACAGATCAATATTAAAAGATTTAATAGGAATATGAAATGAATTCCCCCCCCCAAACTATTATAGTGTTAGGGGAATTTTTGTGTGAAAAATATGGAAGTATTGAAGATTCATTTGCCAAAACATGGCACTATTAAAATAATTTTTTCCCAAAAATATAGCAATATTAAGGAAATTTTTCCCAAAATATAGGGATATTAAAGATTTTGCCGAAACATGGGAATATTACAAGATTTTTTACAAGAATGTAAGAAAATATTATGAGAGGTAATTTTCCCACAATATTGGAATCATATCAGAAATTTTTTTCCATAAATATTGGAAAATTAAATGAATTTTTGCCCCCCCCCCCCCTTTCCCCCCATCCCTTCTAAATTATGGGAATTTTTTTTACCAAAATGCAGAAATATTTTATTAATTTTTTCTTCACAAAATAAAATAGGTCTCATAAGATAAATTATTAAGCTTTAAAAAAGATTAAAAAATTAATCCAAACTTTAATTTGTGATGCATTAAAGCATAAAATTAAAATAAATTCAAATTATTGATAAAATTGTGCAGTTGGGACTTCTCACGGATTTTCACAATTCTACATATCAGTGACAAATGCATCAATACTCACACAAAAATAAAGGCTAAAGTTGCAATCTGGATTAGCCTGTGGATAATCCCCACGCGTTTGGCTTTAGTCCTAAGGATTACCGGAGTTTCATAATCGAAGAAATCAACAATTACATCCTTTATACATGTACAAGCCATTTTATGTTTTGAAAATATCCTCTTTTTCAATTTGGAAATGCTATATGCCGTGTTTCTCAGTTGTATTAGGCCAAAATGGACATGCCTAATTTGGATATTAGCAAAATCCATTATCATCCTTTATTTTGCTGAGGGTAGTAACATCCATTTATTTGGGTGAATTTTTTATGTGTTTTGAGCAGGCCAAACAGCAAAAATTAGGGCTCGGGTCCCATGGGTCACTTGAACATAAAATTGCTAGAAATTAGGAAAACAATATGGAAATATGGCCCCAGATTAATCATATTAATGGAAATTAATTTCCAAAATTTGTCATATTTTGAGTAGCGGTTTAGTTTAACTCAGTGTTTTCTTACATAAATTATATGGGGTCATCCACATAATAATAAGGAAGGGGAGGGATAACTAATTTTAAAGTAGGGTTTTTGAAATTCTAGGCATTAGAACAAAACGTAGAAATTAAATAATAATATTAGAATTAAAGTTTAACGCTAATGAGAAATCACAATTTTTATGTAAACCATGGGCAGGGCCATATTGCCTTATCTCAGGAATGCCGGATTCGTAAATTCTCAGAAGTTAATAGCGCCATCTGTTAGTAATGGAAGAAGGTTGATCATTGGAATCATTCAATTTTGGCTTCACTTTTCTTTTATGTAATAATTCATAGAAATAAATAAATAAAATAATGTATTAAAAAAAATACTAATTTCAATTTTAATATTGCGGGAATTTTCTGAGATTTTTGTAACGTACACTCGGTGACCGAAATTATTATACAAATTTTTTAAAATTTAAGCATGATTACTTGATTACTGAATGTTTGATGACATTTTAATGACCCCTGCACAAAAACTGCAAAAAGGAGGCTAAGATTGTGGCATATCAAAGGCACTTTAATTACAAGCTACAACTATGACAGTTTAGGTTAGTTTGTGAAGATAGTAATATAGTTAATTTCATGTAAATTCATGATAGCATTTTTATGCTCTGTGGGCTGGATCTTGATCCCACTATAACCAGAGTTTGAGTTCTAGAAAAATAAGATTGACAAAAGTTTAGATTTGTTGTTTGTAATTTTTGTGAATTATTTGACTTATTTACTTGAATATTCACATTAATTGTCAGATGATTAAAACTAGCATGCCTATTTATATATATATTTATTTTAAATTATTGAACATGTTATGTACTACATGAAATTGACGTCACCATCTTCCTGTAAAATGCGTTATAAAATCAAATACTATATAATTTCTGATAATTTTGAGCATGGAAACAAATATAGAATTCTGTAGTGTTAAATTTTTAAATTCTGAACAAGTGGATCAAATTTTTCAGAATTTTACATTAGTCTGACTTTGGAATAATTTACTTATAAGAATATATTTTCTTTTCTAGAGAATTAATGCAAGCGACTAACCTTCCACAGTCTCGTGCGAAGGTCCTACGTATTTCAATTCGACAACTGTGCGCTTGATTAACCAGTCTGTATTCAAGAAGATGTATTCGCACAACAGAGTTGCCTGCCAATGTTAGGATGCCATTATTTGCAAAGAAGAATATTTATTAATTAAATCTTAGAACAGTTGTTCCTTGTAATAAAGAATAGTCCGGCTCCTGCTCCCAGCCTGCATAACAACTGCATCAGACTGAATCTTCCAGCTTTGCCTTCAACGTCAAAGATGAAGCAAACACTGGAAATTCTGATGGCAATCCTTTTGTCTGATGATTCACCATCTTCCTAGTTTGTGCTAAAACAAAAGAAGAGAACAAGTTTATGTGAGTTCCTCAATAATTTTGTTAACTTTCTAGTCATTTTAGTGGCATGTTGTTGTCTGCAAGGGAGTACAGCATCAGAATTCATTAGTGCAAATTAAGACTGTTTTTATGAAAAAAATTCTGCATCATTCTAAAGAATAAATTACCATGAAAATATTCTGTAGTACGTGCTAATTTTTCTGCATAATTTCTGCACATCATTATCAGTTTATTCTATCTGTGCTAAAAACACTGAAGAAGATACTTTTATTCACTTTTATTCCACAGAATTGAAAAAAAAATACAAGTGTATGTAGGAATCACTTAAGGGGGCTGTCCACACTTTTAGAAAATGCATGCTCCTA
>JAQIXP010000995.1:0-20842 GCA_034700285.1 Proteroiulus fuscus
GTGAAAATTAGAAGACTTTGTACATCATTGCACAAATTGACTAAAAATGGCGCTGCAGGCGATTTTTTTTTCTTGCTAAAAAACGCTTTTCAGCTTAGAGAATCGTCATCAGGCAGTGGTAACAACACTGCTACTGCACTGTTTGTGTTGTTTAGGTGCTTCCTTCTTCATGCTCTGGCCTCCCTAGGCTCTTCGGCTTAATTACGCCTCTGCTCTGTGGCGCCCCTTGACATGGCGCCCGGGGCGGGCTCCCCCCACCACCTATAGTTTCGCTACTACTAACTGCGCCCCTACAGCTCTGCGCCCCCCCCCCCCCGCCACCGCGGGGGCTGCGGGGGTTTACCCTACGCCACTGGTCAACCTATAGTGCCATGCACAAATATTATTGTTTATAGCTTTATAGTGCATGCACACAAGTGCTTGTTGTTCAGTTTGATTTTGATTGCAATTTAATGAACGGAAATTTTATAGACCCATAATTAATAATTAAGCATTGGAACATGCTCATTAGTGCATAGGAGCGTATTCATGTACCGCCAAAATCCTATATGCCTCTGTGCAGATATTGTTTGGGGTTTAAATTGTAATCCAGGACTGCAATGTCTGGTGTTATTTCCCCCTCCGTGTAAGTCCCCCTATTTTTTCAAATAGATGAATACAAAAGTGGCCCACTGCCGTTCCCATACACGTTTTACTTGTCAATCAACTGGTACCAAGCTCCGCCCTCAGCCGTCGGTGTGCACGTGCTGCAGCCGGCTGGTGGCTCGCAGTTAAAACGGCGCGTGCAAGCCACAGTCACGTGATAGCATGGCGAGAGGCAGCCACGCGTCTCTCTGCCTACCTGTTGGCTAGATGCCAGAACTGGCAAATTTCCCCACGCTTTGGGCTAGCTGTAGTATAGCGGCTGCAAGGTGAGCCAGAACAGCGTACTTATACACAAGCTCTTTGCTTTGCAGCGTGGGTTTATCAGCAAATGGGGCTTATCCTTATTCAGCTCTTTTATAAAAAATATCTACTTACTTTATATTTTATATGTATAAGCTATAGGCCTCTTCTTATATCCACCATCATGCGACAGTGGTGGTTTTTCAGTCCCAATTAAAAATGTGCTGGGCTTTAAGGGAAAGTCCCAGTTTGAAAGAAGTGGGTTGTTTACGAGGAAGAGCATGATAAATAAGGAAAGGCATGGAAATTGCAATATGATTTGAGTGCACCAATCAATAAATAAAATGTCCTGAATACATGAATTTGGTTGCAAATGCAAAGCCCAAATAGGCACCATTTTACTGACAGTGCGTAGCGCCCTCTACTGGTAAAAAGGCATCAGGCTCTCGTGAAACACGCAGACATGCGGGTCCTAGAGGGCGCCACCGAATGTCCGTGTTGGCTGATATCTATGGGAAAATGACGCCTAATGTGTATTTGGCAAACGTCGTAATTTCTTCAATATGGAAACTTTTTTGCACTTATTATTGTCATAGCGATTCATATCGAGTATAAGTGTGAGCAACTTAAATATCACTTGCTACCAAGTGGGACTATCCCTTTAATGATTGTTGATTTTGATTGTTGATTGTTAATATATTGACATGGGTCGAGTATATGTAACTCGTTATGTTCAGGGAAATCCTGGAAGACTATGCGATTAGTGGTAACATCATTTTCTTTGTAAAATTGTAAGGATTTTTTTTTTGTTCTCAATGTGTTATTATTTCTTAAAGTTTCGACACAAGCTCAATTTTTCACTTCAGTTATTTGTCGATGGTGGCGAGCTTTCGTTTAGCGTGTAATCAAATGAGAATGCCTGCATTTTTTATGATTTTAGATTAACCAAAAAATATTGTAATAGATCAAGCGCTGTGTTGCAACAAGGGCGGTAACCCTAAAGAAAATTATCCCTATTTTCAAGAAAAGAAAGGAAGCAAAAAATGCTCGCATACTGCGTAATTATGTTGGCATGCTCATCTCACCCTATATACCCAATATACCAATTGAAAAAAAAACCTTAAAAGGGTTGGTTTGAACTGCTTGTGCCATATAACTATGTATATACCCTGATCAAAGAAAGATTGTACTGGAGAATTCAAATGAATCAATCAGAAAAAAACTGATTTATAGTGCTGCTGCAGGAGCAAAATGAAGCTGCGATGTGCACTTCTGATGCACCATGTATAGCATGCACATTTGATTGCACTGACCAACCATCATGCAGTGGCACATTCAGGTTGCATTCAGTTTACATGCTGAATTATACCAAATTTTGAGTAATGTTTTTTGCCAAAATGGTTGATCAGTGCAACCAATGGGCATGTTACATGGTGCATTAGAAGTGCAAATCACAATGCCATGGTGATCTGATATTCTAAAAAAAATGTTGGAGTATTAACTCAATTTATGTCATGAATAATGTTTATTGCAAAATATCAGTAGTTCACTCTTTTGTTGAATTTTGAATAATTGAGTATAAGTCCGTTTGCAGTGAATTTGCATATCGAAATACTTCCAGAAAAAGGAGTTGCTTCTAAGAAAACCAGAAAGAAAAAGCTTTTACAAACTATAAAAATGCCTAAATAAGTTGCATGGGATTTAAATTAATGTTTAATTCATTGCAAAAAGTAATGTTTTATCAAGCAGTTTTATGTACGTATAAGTCCCAACTCCCCTCTACCCCAAGCACCCCTGGACCCCTGAAAACTGTATCTAAAATTAGTTTCACCTTGTATAGGCCACAAGGTGCTTGTTTACTTTATTGATGGACACGTGTCACAAACACACGTTAAAACATTCGTAATATGAAATTCGCACTTTGTGTTACATAAATGCGTAGGCCTAAGTTTAAAATCACGAAATGCCTATAAAACACTTATTGGCCATTAATTAAGGCAGATGTTTTAGTCTACATTTTTCTACTGAAATTATTTAGATAATAAAAGGAAATAAGGATTGTTTTCAAATATTTTTTTTATATCTGTCTAGGTATCTAGGCTTTAAATAAGACCGCAAAAAAATATCTTCCTAATTTAAAGTTATCTTAAATAAATACAGGGGAAAATAGGAGAAAAACCTTTGACAAAAATCGATTTATTAGTTTTAAATTGTTTTCATTGAGACATTCCAACACGAACAACTCTTGGTTTGGAGATAGGTTTTTAACATTTCCCAAAATGTAGGTGCAGCTGCTTGTTTGATGTTTTTTACCTGAGGAAAAAGCAGATGTTTTGCAATTTTGAAACTGGCAGTGTGACCTGGTGGCAGTGACTGGCAACTGACTTTTAAAAAACCCTGAAATTTTGTGATCATGTGCATAAAACAGGTGAAAGCTAGTTGCATAGAGATTTACATAGCCAGTGGAAATTTGTTTAAATAAATACAATTAGTATTCAAATAATTAATTCATTGGACCATGAAAAGAAAAGCCTGCTCTGTTTCAACTATTTTTGGGATCTTAGATGCGTTATTGGATAGCACGTTTACCAAAGCAGTGCTGTCAAATAACAGATCATAGGCCTAAGAATGTGTATGTGATTTTGATTAGGCAACTGTTTATAAAGTAGTTAATTAATCATGAAATATCTGCGTGGTTGTGCGTTAACTGTATGACTCCTTTTCAGTTTATTCTTATTTTGAAAAAGGTGTGGTGGTTTTTTGAAATTTAGGTTCAAATTACTTCTGTAGGACTGGCCTACTATAATAGGATTGCATTGGCATTAAGCTTAATTCCGTCACATATGAAAAGTTTCTGTGGAAATTATTTTCAGTATTAAAATAAGATGGCGAATTTATTCAAAAATTACATTAATGTGCACAATTTCTGAAGAAGCAGATTATGCTTCTACTGCAACATGCATTTATGCAGCTTGTTTTTATTCAGAACACAGGCCTACATGTAAGGTTAGTGCATAATATCACCATTAAAATTCTTAAATATATTTTCTGCCAAAAGTGGCATATTTTCTCATGAGTTGACAATGATGTGAAATGCTGTTATTTTGTATTCATTTTCTTTCAAAAAGTGTGAACACCATGGTTAAATAAGGAGTGAGATGTGCAATTGAAAAGAAGGGTCATTCATAAAGTGCCTGTTTCAGCATATCATGCATATTGTAAACCTTACTGGTTTCTTTGAAATTCTGTTTTATTATACAAAATATAGCAGATTTTTGAATACCATTCTGCTCTTAAAATGCATGTTTTTATATTGCAAGTGCATTGACATAAACATGACTATATTGCTTTATGTGAAAAGCATTTATCCATTTTGGAAAGTTTGAGGCTAATTTATGTGTTTAAAATAAAGCGAGGCTATAATTAGACAGCTCCAGTTGTTAAAATGTACTAAATTATGAAAAATTAATGAAGGCAAATGATGTCATCATGATAGATATCACTTATTTACAATTCACCAAAATACATCTTGTTTTCGATTGGTGCATACCAATGGACTTTTTAAAGCCCGGAGATATGATTATCATTTAATTATCAATTCTGGATTTTTTTTAATTAAAAATTATTATGGGTATCACATTGTATAACAAAGTAACAATTGCTTGACTCACAAATATGATTGATAATGCTAAAATCTGTATCTTTTAAAAGGGGCATGGGCAATCCATCACATGTACGAAAGTCACACACAAAAAATTGCTACATAAAAAAACAAAAAAGCTTAAACTAACCTTTGAAAAAATATAAAAAAAATAACATTTTCAAGGTCATTCCGCCATTTTATTTGCTGGTTCAACAAGTGTCGTTTTAAAAAACAATTTTAACATTTTTCTCGAAAAAATAAACGTTTACTTGAGTGATGTGTTCTATAACTGGAAATTGAAGTTGCCGGATATAAAAGATAACTTTTTTTTTTTTCAAAATAAATAGTTTAATATTGGTTTTGCAAAATGTGATAAGGGACGTATGGCCAACATGATGCTCAGAGAAGGTTTTTGTTAACTATAAAACTCTTTGTGTTTGAAATGTTGTGTATATGTCTGCCTTGCTGGTGGGGATGTTTTCGACAGGACTGTATATTATAACCCTGTAAACTTTACACAATTTTTTTTTCTAACCAAGGCGAAAGGCCAAAGATTTTTCCTGTATCTTTAAGAAAATATAGACGAAATGTGACAATCATGATTAAAAGGAATTGATCTACACGCGACCGAGCTGATCCTAGGTACAATCTAATCAGAAAATAAATATTAAACCTAGAGCACCTCCACCAAATGTGTGTAAAAAACCATTTATATACTTATATACAATCCAAATAAAGATTATTTTAGGAGTTTTGAGTTCCTCATTCTACCTCGTATATTAACTTTTTATTGCTCATACATGGAATTGTACAAATTCATAAAATATTGAATTCATAAAAACGTAGAACTCATGATGCATATGCTAAATCACTATTAACTAAATTACTTTTCTGCAATCAAAATTTGTAATTAGCTGTCCCAAGAACCAGAAGTAAAATAGTAGGATTTTCTTTTTGAATTTGCTGTAAAAATGTCTGAAATAGTCAGTCATTTTTTAAACGAAAGTGAATAACAAACTTTACAGCGACATATTGCCATTTTGCCAACTAGTGGCGAATAGTGAGAAAAAAAAGGGGGGAAGTTACTATAGCTGCATGTGGTAACGTATGCCATTGGAAGAATCCTTTTTGGGCTTCACATTTTATCCATGCAATACATGTGAAACATATTTATCATTAACTTATAGTATACATGCACATTGATTTCTTAGAACAAGGTTAAGGAACTCGTTGTTAAATTCCATAGCTTTCTAAGATGGCTGACACAAACAGCCAATACATAATATAGTTAGCGTTTCTCACTAAAATGAATTTAATACTTTAAATCTTTTAGCAATGTTACTGAAATTAAGTACTTCAACATTTTGTTTCTTATTGTTGATTAGTCATATTTATATTAAAGGGACAGTCCCACTTTGATAAAAGTTCATTTTAAGAAAGGAGCATGAAAAATTAGGATAGACATGGAAATTGCAATTGGATTTGAGCCTAAAGATCATTAGATAAAATGTCCCAAGTACGAGGATTTAGATGAAAATAGAACACCCAAATATGCACCATTTCTGACTGTGTGTATAGCACCCTCTGCTGGATAAAAAAGATCAGCTCCATAGCCATACACGTCCTAGAGGGCGCCACCAAATGGCACTGCTTGTTGAAAGCTGTGGGGAAAATGGCACCTTATATGCGTTTAGCAAATGTCGTAATTTCTTCCATATAGAAGCTTTGCTGCAATTATTATTTTAACAGCCATTCATATTTAGTAAGTGTCCCCAACTTAAATATTACTTGCTGCAAAGAGGGACTTTCCCTTTAAGATTTTTTTTCTGGTACTTTGCTTTCCCTTTAATTCTTTATAAAATAATGTCCATAAAGTGGGAGTTCCTTTTTAATATAATGAAAAGTAGTGATGAAATTATCAGCTTATAAAGATTTAGCCATTGCTTGTGACTGTAATACCTTTGAGAAAGACGTCACTGGGAGGCCACTAGCTGCAAATGCTTGTATACAAGTGCTATGCAGCTAATCAATGACACTCTTTATGGCACGACATAGTGATTATTATGAAAGTATTATGAAAGGGAGTATAGTGTGTCTGCAGACTGTTTTGTAACAGGGTTAGGAGGTGGTCACAAAGTCGGACAAGATGGACATGAAGAAGGGATGTGTGGTTGCCATAGCAATTATGTGAATTTTTAGTCCAGCTCATATAGCATATTACCGAGATGGGTAAATCCCTTCAATTTTTAACACCTATGAGTGTGCATGTTGTGTATATTTGCCTTTGCAAGCCTATAAACTTCAGCATATTTTATTTACAACTTTTGATATGATTGAGTCTTGCGACCTGACTTCTAATCTTTTCGCCCACGTGTAAATCGTGTGCACCTGACTAAGGTAAGACGTTGGTTGAGCACACGTCTTGCGTTACGTATTGTTTGGATATCTTTATATATATATATTCTCCATGCGGTAAAAAAAAAGACTAGCTTAAATATATTTAATAACTTTGATAGTGCAGCTGCACCATTTGATTATTGGTTTTCAAGTGGCGTCCAGAACACCTCGCACTGATAACCAGAATGTGAGATAAATAAACAATAATCGAGATCACCTTTTATGTTTATATTTTTGTGAGCAATGGCCCACCCTTTACCGTTTATGTGTCTCCATTTTAACAAACAACTTCCGTGTGTGCTCAACGCATTCTGTTGGAAGCCGTATTTAAACTGTTGTTTAGGAAGTAGACAAGCTTGATAGTGAAAGTTTCGGGTGAAATTCATATCTTAATGCTTGCATACTTTGTAAATCTTGAAAATAGTGTTAAAAATGTACCCGAGTTCTATGGCAATTTGAAAGAACCTTTACAATGATATGGTTAAAATTATAGGCATGCCTATACTTGAAGTATAATGTGCAACTATTTCATCTGCAAAAAAACCAGTCAAATCCCCCCCAAGAGACTATAGAATGAGAGTATATGCCCTAAAATGAGGTCTTTCATAAAGTTCTTCAAACTGAGAAATTGGTGGGGTTTGACATGTGATCAGTGGCGGATCCAGGAATTTCTTTGGGGGGGGCCATTTTATTAAGAGTGGGTGCCAATCCCTAAAACGAAACAATGCCCAAAAATGACCACCCTGCAGGGCCGCATGAAGAAATTCATTGGGGGGGAGCGGAGCAGAATCACTACCAAAAATTGTTCCAAAATTATGATGGCAGGCCAAAATGTGAACTTTTTTGTGAATAATTGAAAAAAAATGGCGCCGCAGGCGATTTTTTTTCTCAAAAATACTCAAAATTTCACTGAAAAATCATCAAAATTTCGACTTAACACTCGGTTAAAGCATAGACAAAGTTAATTTAACAATTTTAAAATAGTTTCGGATATAGGGGCGCAATGGTCGCCGGTTGATGGGCGCCAATTTTGTTCTTTTGGGGGGGCCATGGCCCCCATACCCCCCCTTGGATTCGCCACTGCATGTGATGTCACATAATTTGATATACACATAATTTCAATGGGATCATGTACTTGTATTTCTCTTTTTGACATGATAACTTTGATATAACATAATTTGGGCAGTAGCCACCCAACTTGATCGAACCAATATTGCTATAATGAGTATAGAATGCGTGAATGCTTAATTGTTACCAGTCTTTGGGATGAAATCAGTTTTTTTGTATAATTGCTTTAGATGCAGGTTCCAACATTTAAAAACTTTCAAGTTGCTCAACCTGAAAATGTCAGACACACGCAGCTTCACTTTATGAAAATTTTCTCAGGTTCCAGTTTGTCATAAAGTTTTGGGGGGATTGCGGGTTGTCATTTCGTGTATATGGGACAATTGTTATCCATGGTTGCAACTTAAGTTTACCACAATGTATAGTACAATTGCTTTTTATTTTTCTCATCCCTATTCTTTGTCGCTGATGGTTGGCTGCATTTTTGAGTACATTTCTTTTTTGCTTCTGTACAATCAGTCGTATATCTATGTATAGGAGAGAAACCCTTATTTTTCTTCCCAAATTACAATGCACAATTTTTGGTGCTATTTTAGGTTGCACATTTCTGTAGGGAACGGATTGAATTTTCGTGTTGCGGACCAACGAGTTGAATGAATATACAATATTAGCGAACTGGAGGTGCCTTTCGGGGGCCCTTCCCTCACTCAAAACTGACCAGTTGACAACCCCTTTTCAATACCGTTTGCAGCTATTTTTAGTTATCAAATGTTTTTCATCCACATTTTTCACCCCACTGCCTTTTCTTCAACCAGCGAAAACAACTACGGTTTTAAGTGTAACAAACTGAGTGGAAAACATCATTTTCTAAGGCGTCACATGTGACAAGTCTATTGTGACTGGCACAATCGCAATGGTAACATCTCCTTGGGTCCTCACTTTTGATGGCGGGGCGGGTCCACCAGGTCCTTTCATGTCTCGTGCAAACAAGCACTTGTAGATGAGGACCAATGAATGAATGTAATAGACCCACAAAAGTGCGGGTGATGCGCATGCGCGGGCGCGTGACGTTGCTGCACACGCCATTCGCGCGTGACGGGGAATCGCGTGCCGTGGAATGGATGCTAAATATAGAAGCCGCTTCTATGCCCCACTATCTATAGATTTTGAAATTCACCCAAGTCGTGTGCCCTTACCTCCAAAAATAAAACCTCTTTGTGAGTTTAGCCCTGTTTAGGGAACTGAATGAATTGAGAGTAAGTACTGAGAGACCCAAAAATTTTATAAATTCAAAACCCTGAAATGGTAGTAAACACCTGTAAGGTTTTACAACCCCCCCCCCTCCCCCTCTCAAACACATGCCCAAAAATTTGCGTCTAGCCCCGTAGTAGCACATAGTAGCACAGATTCATTAAAATGTCATTAGGAAAATGGGATTTAAAGCTTTTTTTGATAAAATTTAATGTTACAGCACGTGGTAATGTTTTTTCCACCCAGAAGCTCAGACTTCGTTTATGGAAGTCCCTATGTACCAGAAGCCATCTTTTCAATCTACGAACTGAAGTGAAAATGAAACTCTTGAGCTTAAACATGATTTCAAAACATGCATTATAAAATAAGGGAAAGTCCCACCATGAAAGAAGTGGGTTGTAGGAAAACGAGCATGACTTAAGGAAATTCCAATTTGATTTAAGCTCGACACCAAGCAATAAATAAAATGTTTTGAATACATGGATTGATTTGGATGAAAATAGAAAGCCCTATAATAGGCACCATTTTACTAACAGTACTGTATATAGCGCTCTCTACTAGATAAAAGGCATCAGCTCTCAAGAAAAACGTACATGAGCATGTCCTAGAGGGCGCCACTTACTTTCAGTGTCTGCTAAAATTGCATGTGTAAAAAAGACGCCTAACGTGTGTTTTGCATATGTTGTAATTTCTTCAATAGGAAAATCTGCTGCAATTGCTATTGTCACAGCCATTCATATATCTATTAGCAAGTGTGAATAACTTAAATATCACTTGTTACAAAGTGGAACTTTCCCTATAAGATAACATTCATTTGTGATGTCAAGTTGTCCATGCTATTAAGCAAAAATAGTTCCACTGTAAAGTGCAGAATTTCTGTTTAAAAAACAGGGTTATAATTTTGTCCTGTAATTCTGTAGGTTTTGACATTATAAAAACTGCAAATTTTCTGGTGTGCTGTTCAGTTTTTAGTGCGGTTTAGTGTTTCATGTCACCCGACGGATTTACTGCATGCACTTTTAACATTATTGAAAATCTGCAGAAATTCAGAATTTTGCTTTGAAACTTTTCCTGAGTGTATATCGAAATCTGTTCAATGAAATTGAATGCATTGCATAGATCAGAGGAAAATCATATAGCAGCAATTTTGATAATAACAAATAGTCATTTTTAATTTTTACATGTAAATTTATGCAGAATTTTAAAGCTGCTTGCAAGCTGATGTACCGTATAAAGTATGGAAAATTATTGAATGTGCATGGGGATTAGTTTCTAAATGGTTTAACTTTACAAGGGGGTTTAGTCATATATACTTCTCACGTGGGTTTTTTTTTATTTTTTTCGAGTGTCTAACATTATTAAATTTCCATATTAGCATATTTTAATGGTGCCCTTCTGCACTTGAATGGATGTGCCCATGCAGAATGAATACATTGTGATGTATTGTGGATATCAGGGGCCGGCTGCATCGAAATTTATTAACAGATTTTTCAGTTAGAAAATTCCCATAAATGCACCAAGCGTGATGTACAGTTTAGCATTTTATTTTCGAGTAACTTACTATTATTAGAACGAACTCGTGGACTCAAAACCATTTTTGGGGGAAAAAAATAACACATAGAAAACTGCAACAATGAAACATCTGTCCAGTTTGGGTCCTGACCTGACCACACGAATTTCTACGGCACATATAATAATTACGTTATAATCTTTTATATGGCAAACTGAAAGGCCCGGTCTTTATAACCCAGGTAGGCCTATAGTCTGGACTGATTTCTTGGGGGTCGAACAAGTGGGGCAAAAGTAACATTTTTATTCTGACAGAATATAATCCCTTTTGAAAAAACACGGGCTAAATTTGGCTATCGTTAAGACATGTAACCTTGGTAAATGTAAATCAATACACTGAGGATATAGATTTATTTTTAGAGATATGTATAGCTTAATCCTTGCCGAAATGGATTGATTTTTGACAGTGTTTTCTTTGGGGGACTTATACGGGCAAGGACCTACTTTAGAATTAATTTTTGTTTAATAAAACCCTCCCTGTATTTTTAATTATATTAAAGAGTTAATGTAGTATGCTTTAAAAAATCTGCAAAGTCAAGGAGGCATTTTCATTTAATAAAATAATTATAAATGGAGGGCCTGCAATTCTACTGTATCTTTGGTTATAAATATTTCATTTGAATTTTAAAATTTGTGTTTCAAGAATTGCTCATCATTTTGTTAACTGTTAGCTATACATGTACCTTGTTCAACACAAAAGTGAACTGGAGAGTTCAAATGAGCCAGTCAAAAAACTTTTGATTTTGATTAGTCACTTCAACATATTGAAATTTGGTTATTTGTCTGACCTTCCATGCACTTGTAGTATAAAATATGGTGATACCAAATATTGTATAACACCCAAAAATGTTTTTTGAGAGTCTTGAAACATGTGGAATATTTTAATTTCATTTTAATAACTTGAATTTTTCACTAATATTACTTTAGATTTTCAACATAAAATTGTTATTTTTGCAATTCTTGTGATTCTTGTGATAGAAACAGTATAGTCCCTTTTCAAAAGCAAAGCGCCATCTATGTTGAATAATAGCTTTCAGTTACCTTGTGACCTGCACTAAAATGGCGGTCCATGTTATTTGCCATTGACTTATAACGCCATCAATAATAAACAACTGGCAAATGCATTTTTAAGCTGAAATATTTATTTTTGATTCTGATATTTTTAGATTGGGGGTAGAGAGGGGAGAAAGGGTATTAAATTTGTTACAAGTGTAAAGAGAAACATTCTCAAATTTCTAAAAATGGTGTTACATAACATGTGGATGACACCAATAACACTGATTGGTTACAATAAGCTAACCAATATTACTCTTTTACATGTATTTATTTTGAGTATAGGATGCATGCATTTGATCAGTTGCATTTATATTCATGCACATAAGAAACGTAGACCTTTACAATTTTATTATTCAATAATTAACATATCAGTTTATATGTCATGAGCACACGTGCGAGAATGTGAATTTTTTTAGTTGAGGCCCAAACGAAATTCTTCGTGTTTGCGAAGTGCCAAAAACTTCTGAAAACTTGTTCGAGCGTTATGTATACGAGCTTCTGTAGCAGTTTTCGTGCATTCCTTTATAACAGTTGTTGCAAATAAATAAGGATTATAGCGAGAAATTGAAAGCTGGAAATGTGCAAACTTATTCCATTACGTGATATTGCATGGTGTGTTTGCATAGGACAGATGTTGCATTTGGGTGTGTGTGAGTAGTCCCGGGTCAACATGAGATGGGTGGCAGAAACATAGGATAAACACAGGCAGGCAGGTATTACAAGGTCCAGGTAGAATTTGGTCTGTACGTCATGGTTAAAATTTAATCATAAAAAGTTATTTTTTTTCACGTGGGACCATCTGTGTTTTAGGGTGCCAGAAGGCATCTTTGCTTTTACATGCATATCTTTAATCTTCGTTGCAATTTACCCCCAAAGTTCATTTGTGTATATATTGGTAAGGTTGTGTACATCCCTCACTTTTCTGTTTTGAATATGTTTGTCAGCACACAAACAGTTGTCAGTTGAAACATTACCGACCACTTTGCTCTTGCATTCATGCACGTGGGCATTTACTTATGCAATTTGTTGATTAAATGTTTGCTTTGATCATATTGATCCTGAAGGTGCGGCGCTTTTGGAGAGCCTATTTTCAATGGCTTTTGCACACGCGAATGACTCGTGCCAGTTTGGGAATTTAGGAAATTTAAGGTATACTGAAATCATTTTAGTGAACTCGTGTGAAAAATTTTTTCCATCAGTGGATTGCTCTTCTCTTCTGTGCAGTGCATTGATGGAAGTCTGTAAGAATCAGGGTGGATTGAGTTGAATCATGATAATAATTTTTATAAATCGTTGATTTTCAATCATAGAATAACAATTATAGCATGGTTTCCCTTACAGAAATGTGATATATTATTTACATGTATTTCAAATGTAAGCATCACACTATAGTTTCATGTCGTTCAAATTAACACTCTGCCACCATTATGACAGCATGGAAATGCTGTGTTTTTACATGTTTTCTGATAACATGACACCTACTAGTTAGGCAATATACATGTTCCCAACATATAATTTACATTGAAATGGTGTCTTAATCAAATTGACATGTTTTCTCTATGGCACTTACATGTTCCAATGCATTAATATCGTGTACAAAAGATTGACAAGCATGTTCTTACCATGGTTGAAAACATGTAATAAACATGATATTTTCTGTAAGGGAATTATGTACTGAAAATTTGGTTTGTGAATATTGTTTGTGAAAAATTGTTATTTACACTATAGAAAGTTTAAAGAAATATCCGGAAATGTACTGGCTGTTTAAAATTGGAAACATTGCAACACAAAAGCCCCCCCATCCCCCCCTTCCCCGAAAGAGTTATATTGGGGGGGATCAAAAACGTCATGTCGATTTTCACATGATCTCATAAGCTAATAATAACGGTAATTTAAAATCCAAGGAGGGAGGGGGAATTGCCCCCCTCCTCTAAATATTTATAATTACTAGAAACCACTTTATATTTTACACCAAATCTAAAATTAGATGTAATGTTAATATTATTTAGGATTAAAAATTAAAATGTCAAATTCCAGAATTTGTCATGCCAAGTGCAAAATAGCTCATATTTTTCTCTTACAGAATTATTGAAAAAAATCTGCAAAAAAATTCAGAGTTAAAAAACTATGTAATTTCTAAACGATAAGAATTTCTGGAAATCCTTTTATATTTTATACGAAATCTATTTGCAGTCTTGTAACAGTTTAGATACAGAATATGGAGTAAATTTCAGGAAATGTTTATATTTGAAAAGATATATTGCATGCAGGGAGGAGGCAATGGACAGATGTGTATCTATAGTTTTATATCATTTTGTTAAAAAAAATATATTTTTAAATTTTAAAAATAAGCTCGCAGTTTCTTTCAAAGTTAACTTTATTGAGTAGTAACATTGGACGTCTTGCCATGTATGCTTTTTTATTTATTACACAAGGGATTTGAAAATGTTATAGGATGTATAGATTTCGGGGCTTTTCTATATTTTTTTCTTCAAACTTTCAAAGCACAATAGATTCCTAACTTTTCTCCACCAAAGCAGCTAGGCTGGCATACACCCTTTTGTCAAAATGCAAAACAATGCTATATATAAAGCTATGTGGTGGACCTTATATAAGTATTTCATATGCATATTTGTGCCGCGAAGTCTACTTTCCCAAATTTCGCAAAAAAAAAATGGAAAAAGCGAAGCCCATTATTCACGTAACATTAGTTCTGTGAATCTTTTGTAAAAGTTAAGGAACAAAACCCCTATAGTTATATAGCCATGGGTCCTATTGGGAAGAATAGTTGAATTTGGTGCATATATAGGGAGAAAGCAGACACATAATTCATGGCATGCGCATGAAGCGTGCTGCTGACCCATACTATACCATATTACACACCCCAGGTATGCACACTTGCCAATTTTCCAATAAAAGAATGGAAAAAGGGGCAGGGACGTAGGTTGGGGCAGGAAAACCCCGAATAGTGAATATACCCCCTCCATGAAAATAATTCATTCTGATGATTTTTTGAAAACAGGTAGCTCTAGCTGCTTTTTCTTTTTTACATTTCACCCCACCCTTAAATTGTATACTTTTACCTATTTCTCATAAATATAATCTGGATCCGAAAATGTATTTGAATATGCATTTCTAACACATGTATCAGAAAGGCTAGGCGGCAGTGTACTTGCTTTGTGTTACTTGTACTTTCTTGCTGCTGATAAAATTGATAACCAAATTTGTTTGACAATCTGCGTTGCTAAGGCAAATTTTGTGCAAATTTTAAGCAAATAAAAAGGAAATATGCTTGGGTCCTGTGGTGAATCTCACTTTAATCTTTGATGAGGAATACTAATGATATAGTTTTATCGTAAGGTTATAGGTTGGTATGTGGACTGCTAATCTTATAGCATAACTTGCCTGTTCATTTGTATAGGTAGAGCTGCCTGAAAGTTTCCAGCTTAAAATATATTATTTGAAATATTTGATAAAGTTGAGGGACTTTTTAGGCTTCATTTTAAAGAAAATGCTGAAAGTTTGAGGAGGAAATTATTATAGTTGTTGTTTGGAAAATTTTGATTAATTTCAGTATTGAGTATCCCAGTTGGGGTGTTTTTTAAACTCTGTCGAAAAAAAATGTATTTAATTAGGGAATAAAAAATATTTTCTGTTTTTGAGCTATGCCTTAATTAACATTAAAGTGAACTGGAAAAGAACCTATCTGTGTTATTTTTTTTATAGATTAGTTATTCCTGAACAGGTATTTAAAATTACCTGTATTCATGTGCAGGTTAAAATAGTTCGTGAATTTCTAAAATTTTGCTAAAAATCAACAGTTATTAAATTGGAACATGAATTGCTTCGATGGATATAGGATGCAAAAATTTGTAATTAAAGCACAAATAGTTTGAACAAAAAGAAGTTTATTTTTTTTTATAATATTAGGTAAAAGTAATGAATTTTTCTTGACTTATTGTAAATTTTACCAATTATTGAAAGTTTTCAAAATAAAAATCAACAATTGCACAAAACCATGGTTAAAGGACGCAAAATCATTAAATTAACATAATTAGAGTGCTTGTGAAGAAGCATTCTCTTGCACATTTTTTTTTAAAAATTTGCAAAATTTCCATCGGCGCATTTTAATGTGTTTAATTTTTTTAATGTAAGATTTTTATGAAAATTAATTGCAAAAATGACTATGGATGCAAAAATATAATGGTGCATGTTAAACTAAGAATTGAATGAAATTTCTTTTCTTGCAAAAGTAAAACAATTATTAACCATAGTCATTGACGGATTAAGGAGGGGGTGCAAGGTGTGACTCCCCCCCCCTCACCTATAGATAAGCCTACATACCAAATAATTTATATATTAAAAGGTTCTCTGCAATTATCAAAAATGTTGTATTTCCAAAATTAGCAAGCAGCACTGGTTTTTATGGCTCAAATGTGTATTGCATTTCTATATTTAGAGTTTGTTTAAGACAGGGATGGTCAAGGCCTAAGAAATACTGTAAAGGATGTCTTGTATTTTATCATCATCTATCTGCAAGGTGTCATAATGTGAATCTAACTGTTGATTGTTGTTGTTGTTGTTGTTGTTGTGGTGCATGTTCAGATCTCTGCAGATGAATGTATCCTGATAATATTTTGTGATTTATATGCATCTCAGATCTGAAAAGATAGGTCAGCTTAGGTCAAGGGTCTCTTGGTGGCATCATCATGGCACAAGCCATTGAGTTCATTGGTCCCTATGTTGACATATTTTATACCATTGAAAGTATACGCCCTGAAAAACATTTTTATCTTTAACTGTGCAAGTCACTGGAATGAAATAGGCAAATAGTTTGTGTTATAAAAGTTCAAGTCAGAGAATTTAAAGACAGTTATTTAATTTATTGACATTTTTAATAACAATTTTAAAGTTTTATTAGACCAGTTATTTTGCTAGCAAGAACGTTTTCTGGATTTCTGCAGAGCATAAATGCAACTTTTTCTGCAGAAATTGACCACATTAATTCTGAAATTAAGTGTTTTTCTGCAAAAATAGGTAGATTTTTTTTTCACAGGGATTCTCATTGGTTCTAGTCAGTGATTTTATTCCCCACGAATTTAATATAATTATCATATATTTAGAGAAAATCTTAGCATCTGTTCATAAAAATGGATTTTTTTACCCAAAAATTTGTTATTAATCTTTGGTTTATTGTTCCCACATATTGAAATTAGTACTTGCTGATACTGGATGTAGCTACCTTACGGAATACAACATTACACGTGTGTGTTAATAATGAGTAAATGTTTATATGATACCCGGCTATGCAATTAAACAACCACAGTTGTAATTTTTGAATTATCACGTACAGTAATGCCTTTGGTAAAACAGCAAACAGTGGCCTATATTAAAGTTTTCCAATTAAACTTTGGGTAGATTTAAGCAAGTTGTTAAATAAGTTGAACTTATACAATTAGCAATAGAGTAACTAAAACTCCAGATTTTATTTATTTTAGGACAGAAACTTTGTGGGTTTTTTTTCTGGACATATGGGGGCCATATACCTATTAATTATGTAACACGGTTTTTGAAAATGTTGGCCCCCCTCACCCATTTTGTCAACTTTACAAGTTTTCTTGCCCCCATCCTACTTCCCTTGAACCCATAGGATTGAACCATGTATGATTGCTCACTCCCCCACCCCCAATATTATGTAAATCGTTCACATCCATCCCCCATCCTCCTCACAAACTATGTAAGATTGCTCCCCCCAATATATTATGTAAGATTTTTTCACATCTCTTTTTCCCACCCCCTCCCCACCCAAAATCAAAATATATGTATCTGTATTCATGATTCAAAAAATAGGTATAGGCCTACAGTGCTCCCCCCTCCCATTTAAAACGTATAAAAATTATGTTCCTTCTTCCATGTTACTTAATATGTGGACGACCCCTGAGAGATTACCTTATATTTTGATACCATAAATTTTACTTTATATGTACTGGAATGGATTATGTATGGACAATACAATGTTTAAGCAATAAGCAGTGACCTGCCATACGATTTTTTTTAATTTGAAAAGCAGGGGTCTACATTATAGCAGTTTGTTCTACTTGAGTGGTAAGCTTGACCATCTGTTGAACACGATGTCGTTAGCTATAGCTATACTGAAATAACTATGGTACCGTATAGGGATTGGTATACTGAAAATTTGAAGGCAATTTGCATGCAATGAAAGCTGACAGTTGGTCTATGTAAAGCGGAAATAGCATGCACATAACGGACAAACAAATTAGACAATTAGTAGAAAAAGCACAATGAACTTTTCCATGAACTCTGTCTGAGTGGCTCGTAATATTATTGGGACAAAACAGCAGGTCTATCACTTTTAACCCCTAAATACATTCATAGTCATTTGAATTATTTTAATAATGCTTAAAAACAGAATTATTGGATTGTTTTTGTTTTTTAATGTAATCTGGTTCAGTGGCATAATTGAAGGGAGATGCACATGTTACATTTCTCTCCTCCCCCCCCCTTCTCCCCCATTCCAAGAACTTCCTCCAGAAAGAACTGGAGGAAATATTACCATTGAAAAACCAGTTTTTAAGTGGGGAATTTTATCTGCTTATTATAAAAATAATATTCAAATATTAATATTAATATATAAAAATAAAAATATTCAATTATTCAAAAAAATCTAAAGAAAAATAAAATTTTTTTAATTTTTTGTACGATGTTGGACTACCTGTGATGTGATTATACTCTTCAGTTTTAATGTTTAACAATTTGTAGTAAAGTGCCACCTATGGGAAAAATTTTATAATTTGTATTGTAAAGTGCTGGATTGATTGATTGTAAAGTTCTTTAAAAACAGTTTGCAAATTAAATCACTTGAAGTATTCATTTTAACATTCAGAGAATTAATAACTTAAAATAAAATTTATGCTATTTAAATGGTATTGTCAAATTGTACATAACGTGAAAACCTTTTATTTTTAATTTGTTTTATTTTTAATGGTAAAAAACATAATGACAAGTACATACATGGTCCTCTGCATGTAATTTTTTAAACTTACAATCCCATTATTAGACTTTACAAATGATGAGATTTTACTATTTCTAACAATAGCAGATGTTCTTGAGGTTAAGAAAGGTTAAACGGCAAACAACTTTAACAATATATTCAGTTAATAGAGTTGACAAAAAACTCATTCATCCTCGTCTTAGTAAACTATACATGTCATAACGTTTGTTATTATTTATTTAGTTTTTTTTTGCTTCGCATTCAAGTTGATTTGTTGAAAACGTTTGTGTATCCATACATTTTATTTGTTTAAAACTTGTTAAGAAAAGTGCATGTAAGAAAATGTACTTTAAAGAGCTTAATTTCAAACAAAAATTGATGATCCCATGTACAAATACTTAAATAGTATTCAAGTGTTTTAATTATTTTGAGGAGTTGAAGAGTGCTTTTCTAACATTTTTGTAAACAGATGGAAAACATAAACGGTGATGTTCAGTTCACTTTTATTTTGAACTGGATATAGCTAATGACTTGGCGTGGGCTATATCAGTTTATTCCATAATACTTTAATCTAGTGTGAAATTATATGTAATTTTAGAGAAAATACAATAAGATTTAGGCCACCCTATAAGCCATGTCTTATCTACTTGTTAGGCTGACGTATTCGGCAGCAGGCCTGACACCCACTATATATAGACCACCATGGGCGAGATTTAATTTGGGGTTCCCATATGCAATTTGAATTATGATTTTGATGAGTTGCAACACAAGGAATGCATTTTAATTTCGTTATATAAGGGTAGACCTTTAAAAGTTTACCGTTTTATCAAGACTTTCGTCTGATGAAGACGTGATCAGGGCGCTAACGTACCCTCGTTTATAAGCAGTGAGATTATGACAGATAATGCATGTACAATATGAGATAATATGGAAATTATTACTGTTTTTAGACAGTTTTCATCACTATAAATAACTGAAGAGGTGTTGCTCCTTGCGTATAAAAGGGTGAAATAACATGCAAAAAGTGACGACACCCATGAAGAATGAAATCTTGAGATTTTTCGAGATACTAAAGCGAGCCCCGTAAATTATTTTCATATTTTTTTTTCAAATTCATAACTGTCTTATTCAGTTCTTATAGGGTGCATTTGTTTATATTTGTTTTCATCTAACAGCATTGTGTATGTCAGTGGATGAGCTACCATAGGGCTAGGGGGGGGGGGGGGGGCGACCGCCCACCCTGGCTCCAAAAAGTTGTGTCAGGGCCCCCCTTGACAACCCCTTGTAACCGTTTGTTTTGCACGCATTAAAATTTCACAATTATTAACATTTCAGATTCTATTACTTTTCACATTTTTCATTCTAATTTTTGCATTTTTCAAATATTTGACATTATGGTTTACTTTTGATATCTTATAGAATTTTCACACTTTAAAATCTCACATTTAGAATACGTCAAAAATGAAACTTGCCTTCAACATAATTATACATATGTAAGTACCCTAAGCTTAGTGTTATCATTCCAATTTTTTTTGTTCAGGGCCCTGATAAATTTTTGACCCTCACCTCCCTCCCCCCTACCCCCTTGGTTAAAAGTCCTAGCTAAGCCCCTGACCAGCACATTAACTTGAATTACAAGCACTTTAAGCTGCATTACCGTCACTTTAAATTGAGTTACCTTGCGTTAGCTTAATTTTTAATTGCGTTAGCTGAACTTATAATTGCGTTACCGGCACTTTAAATTGCATTACCGGCACTTTTAATTGCGTTAGCTGAATTTTTAATTGAGTTAGCTGAACTTTTAATTGCGTTAGCTGAACTTTTAATTGCGTTAGCTGAACTTTAACTTGCTTTACCGGCACTTTAAATTGCGTTATTGGCACTTTAAATTGCGTTAGCTGAACTTTTAATTGCGTTAGCTGAACTTTTAATTGCGTTAGCTGAACTTTTAATTGCGTTAGCTG
>JAQIXP010000996.1:0-20840 GCA_034700285.1 Proteroiulus fuscus
TTGCAGATTTCACCACTCATTTTAGAACTTTTTTTCCTTTATTTTATTTTGTTTTTGTCAGGTTACTAATTCCTCCTGTGCATGATGTATCATAAATTAACACCAAATATACATTGTTGAAAGGGATTTTTCTACTAAAGCTTATGCACATGCCATCCTGAAATTATATTGAACAGTAAGAATATGCATTTGGGGAAAGAATCTATTTTCTTCCGTAATAGCTTCTGAGAAAAAAACATTGTTAGTTGGGAATTGGCTACCGAGCTATAAAACCTAGAAAATTTGCACCTTCTGTTGCAATTGTTTGAAACACCGCCATTATTAGGCCAGATTTGCATTGGAATTTTTAAGTTTTTACTATTTCATGATGTCATGTGCATAACTCTTTATTTATTATTTAATTCTTCTACTATTTCATTCGTCTTATCTGATTCTAAACGTTAGTATTTTTACGTTGCTCATTTTTTAACTGTTAGGCTGATTGGGTTCTTCCCTCTCATTTTTCAGGCCCAGCCAATCCCAGCCGAATTGGTGGCAAAAATGCTGGGTAACAGAGTAGCGGTGAGTCCTATAGTCACAGTGGAGCCGCGGCGTCGCAAATTCCACAAACCAATAGTTTTAACCATCCCCGTTCCCCAAGCGGCGTCGAAAGGCATGCTCAACCAGTACAGTGGGGATGCGCCAACGCTGAGGTTATTGTGCAGCATAACAGGTAGTACCAAGTCAGGTTTGTCCGCATCTGTCCATGTTTTCTCTACTTCCTTTTTTTCCATCAATTTCTGTAGAATCCTTTTACCCTTTCTACTATCCCTCATTCCTCACTTTCTCACTCTCGATCCATTAGTTTTCCAATGAAACTCCTGCGCAGAGTACTAAAAAAGTTATTGTGTTCCTTACTAATTGTTGACAACAGATGCTGATAATGTAATGTTAGACGTCTAATTCCCTATGGAGATACTGAAATTTCAAAATCCAAACCTAGCTTATTTTAATACTACCTAAGATACCAACTATAAAGTGTAGCTAATATAATGTTTCAGTCCACTTGTTTTTATTAAAATTCCATACGTCAAGACATAAATGTTGATCAGAAAACATTTATTAGTAAATTTGCCATTTTTTGGAAGTCATTTTTTATTTATTTAGTAATAACATTGGTAATTTTTTATTTATGTTTAGAAGTAAATGTAGTAAAATCAAGAAGGTTTGAAGTTAATTTGGCAAGTAATTTAATTGTCATTATATATATAGATATATAAATATGTAGACTTGTAAAAAATGCATTGGATAATTTCATTCTACTATAGCACAGATACTACTAAACAAATAATTTTATTACTTTCTAGATTGTCACAACTTGTGTCTAAGATGAACTCTCAAAATTCACTAAGGGTTTAATCCCATAAATAAAAAACAAAATGGCTTCCAAAAAGAGGCGGCTTGAGGTAGATGCAATTTGGTCAGGAAATATATACAGATTTGCACAGAATTATACAGATTTCTGAATTAAACAAGCACTTTTTGATTGTTTTCTATAATTTAAAAATTTTATTTGAAATTATTCGAAATGTTATTATCAAATAGAAGTACCATGTTGGATATATTAACATTTAACAACTTTTACTTGACTTTGAATTAAATTAAGTTCAATCACATAACAAATAACATAAATTAAATGACAATTTAATCACACGGACAAGCAAACTAAATATGTAGGTTTTTTTTAAACTTAAATTTATAACGTTAATGGAATGTAACATAATATAGGAGACACCATTTTATTGTTGATCATTTACTTTTTCATAACTATCTATAAATTGTCAGCAGTTTTGGGTTGGAAATTACTAAAATACCAAATTATCAAATTAAATATCTAGATAATCATTGCTGTACTCGCAGTTTTTTGTGTAGATATCAGCAGTGAATTGTTAACAAAATTTTAAAATAAGTAAATAAATTGTTGTCTTCTAGCTGCTACATCCCAAGTTTGTTACATAGTTGAACATATTGTACGTCAGTATGTGCATGATGATCGATGCAAAAATAGTTATTTTTTTAACATAGTAGTGCTTGTCTTTGTTGCAGTTTGACTGATATGTAGTAGTCTTAGATACTGTATAGTATTCTCTGGATTAATATGTACGTAGTTTCATTAGCATTTCTTTCTATCTTTTAAACTTATCATAGTAACCTATAGAATAGTTTCCCCATTCTCAAATTAGCTTTAAATTAACAATCATTCCTAACTATACTTGTACCTTTTTTCATCTCTCGCTCTCCATTTTTTTCTATCCTTTGTATTGACTTTCTTTTTCTATATTTTTTTGTTATCTATCTCTTCTTGTATTGCCTTTTATCTGTTACATGTGGTTCTCATTTGCGGACAAACCAATGACTTTTTTTTCTTAGTTATAAGTTAAAATAGTAGAATAGTCTTTTTTAGTTGTACCGAAGGTTTCTCAAGTTCAATAATCGCCTATATGGAAATTTTTTCTCTTACTATAATGAAAAAATTAATGTTTTCATTATAGTAAGAGAAAAAATTGCAATACGACTATTCCAATGCCATTCAAAATTTTTTTCATATACAATTTTTATAAATTTTCAAAACAAAGAGGTAATTTTTCATTCTCTCTTTGGTAAATTGGAAATTAAATACAAAATACTAGAATTCTCTAGTAATTTTGTAATGTGATGTAGCAAGTCGCAGTGCAAAAGCATAATGGGCTTTTATATTTTAACAGTTATAAATAATGTAATTGAATTTTAAAACATTCTGCTGATGAGGTAATAACAATTCATTGGAAAATGTCATTAAATTGAGAGTAAATAATGCAAATGATATCAGACAGTCTGTAAATGCTACTAGATTTATTATTTGACTTATTAATTAAGTAATTTACAATTTAAACTGTTGGATTCTTGCTGCTTAGAAAGGAACAAATTACGCTGTTGGCATTAAAATAATAAGCAATAAATATATTGCTGCCTTGAGAAATCTTACATTGTTTGTTGAATAATTTAAGTGCATAAGTAACAATATATGGTAATATTAATGTAATTATTGCATTTTCGAGTTTTAATTGGATGCATTTATAATATTTTGAATTGATGCATGCTTTCAAAGCCACTTTGACTTTGCAGTAAACCCTTTTGAAAAGTGCAGAACAGTAGAGTAATTGGAGAAATTTGTTGATTTTTTAAGGAATACATTTTTAAATATATTTCGTGGTGTATACCAGATCATGAAAAATGCATACTTTTGATCCTAGGTCATAAATTTGGTTTGATTTGATTCCAAATGTCAATTTGAATTTTTGAATCGTAACTCATGAAATTTACCTAAGTATTTAAATTTGGTCAAAATTAAAAAAGTGTCATATTTTTGGGCTTGAGTAGTCTGATAGACACCATGTATTTACTGTTAAAAAAATTTACTTAGTTTGTTTTTAAAGAAAAATAGCACTTTTAAAGGTGGTGTATTAGCTTTCTCAAATTGGCTGAATTCGGTCGTATTCTGTTCAACTAAGTCACTTGTGCAGCGTGAAACAATAATAACACATGAATATAGGATAATTAAATAATTATATTAAGTTGTATCTGTTCCAAACAAGAATTACTGAAATAATCCTATTAGAAGATTTTAGTTTAAAAATTTCATAATTAATGACCCATATTGAACAGAAATAATTTGTTATTGACACAAATATGATTCTCTAACGTGGATTTAGTATATTACCGGTAACGCAATTGATAAATTTATCGAAAAGCTTTCAAGTTAGCTCTTGTTTGGTGGAATACAATTGTATTAATTCACTAACACATAAATTGGCACATACGCTTATATATATATATATATATATAAGCCTACCTTGAATGAAATTCTAATCCAAGTGTGATTAAGGAAATAGCATTTTTTAAGAGTAGTATCGTGCTTAACCAATTTCAATAGAACTTCGTTTATTTTTGAACTACAAATTTTTTGATTTTAAACGTTTGCCCCCACAACATGGAACAACAGTGGATCAGGCCTATCCATTTTCCTGCCCAAACTCCCCCCTCCCATTCTTTTCTCCTTTCAACCTGCCTATCTAGCCTCTTTTCTTACTCCTTGAATCCTTAACAAGTTTTCTGGACCTTGCTACGAAATTGTTGACCACAGTTGGTTCTTTTTTTCATATGCTGCTGGCACCTAGGGAGAGTGCCTTTACCATCCTGGCCGACTTATGGTACCGCATTTTTATTCTGTAATTTTTTGACCATCCCTCTTTTTTCTTCCCGTAGTTTGGTTTCTACTTTCTTAATATTTCTATAAATCGATATTATTTAGCATCACCAGAAAATGGTTTAATTATTTATAATATTCAACCCGATCATGATAGAAATACTGACAACCAGTAAAACAATAAACTGCCTTAGTCTAAAGTGATATTGGAAATTTAATATTGCTACTTTATAAGAGTAGTTGTTTAGTCTCGACTTCAGTCCATCAAGCTTTAATTAAAGTTTCTCTTTCACACATTCTTTTCCAATTGGTATCAGCCTTTTCATCTCTATTTTTACCCAACCAAACACCTTTCCTCCATTCCTTTCGAAAAATAAACGAAGTTTTATTGCATGTTATTATTATATTTATATAAGTTATAATGCATACCACCTTGTAATGGAGAAATAGGGAGTAGATAAAACTTTGCTTGCTGCATGTCATCTCGAACTTAATTCTGTCGTTTCTGGAAATCGTTGGTCGATATATTGAGCCGACGAGATTCGGAAACACTTGCGAGCTGTGCCTCTGTAATTTTTGTTTACGTTCGTAGGTGGCACGACGAGGGCACAATGGGAAGATGTCACGGGCTCGACACCGCTAACTTTTGTCAACGATTGTGTTTCATTTACCACAACGGTCTCCGCAAGGTGTGTGTGCTAATAATGTTTTTTGCCTGGGAGACTTTGGGTTGTTATTTAATAAACGTCTGGGACTTTTTAACTTAAAGGTGAAAGTCCTGATGAGTTATTTGTTCCAAAATGGGGATAAATGCATGCACACTACAATTGATTTGCTTGAATGTGCATTATTGAGTCCCATTATGCAACAAGTATTTGTTCACAGCAGTGAACCTGATCAGAAGTCAGCACAGTGCTTTTTAAACATTAAAACATTATCAAAATCCGAGTTCCATTCGCCTGTTTTTCTGCTTTGGAACCAGTCAAGCATGAGACTTTCACGTGCAAAATAGAGCAAGTAGCTTTGGAATATGCACGTGCAGACCCCTTGGTCAACTAGTTCCAAAGCAAAAAATAATCTGGCAAATCAGAATTTTTTCCGTTAAAATCGAGAACATACATAATGTGTTTAAACAAACAGTAACTTTAAGCTTGTAATCTTAATTAGCGGTAGAATGCATTTTCTTGTTTAATTTGTGTGACTACCTCTCTGAACTGGTAAATTCAGACTTGAAATTTTATTTTACTAGGCCTACTTGCACAAAAATATTTCCAATTGTTCTGAATTGGTTTTCATTGAGGTGCACTGTCTTGGAAGAGATTTTCGTTCCAAAAATCCCAATTTTAAATCCCAGTTTGGAATAAGAACTTCTTTGAGACAGTACAGCTTTATGAAGTCCTATTAAATATGTTGTATTGAAATACCAGTAATGATTTCATTCAACAAAATAAATTCAGAAATGTTTACTTCTGTTTTGAAAATACAACAAAATATTATTGATTTATGTTACTGACATGTGTTATTTAATTAACATTGTTTTTTTTGGAATTTAGGTTTTGGCTAATGGACTGTAGAAATATAAGCGAAGCAACTAAGATGGCGACTGAGTTGTATAGGGAAGCTATCCACGTTCCATTTATGGCAAAATTCGTGGTGTTTGCCAAAAAACATGACCCTCAAGAGGCAAGGTTAAGGGTATTCTGTATGACCGATGACAAAGAAGAAAAGACACTGGAGAATCAGGAACATTTTGTTGAAGTGGCAAAGAGCAGAGACGTCGAGGTAAGTGATAATCCATAATTAGAAGCTGGCTTATTCACTCTATTTTTGTTCATGCATAATAAAATCTTTGTTTTAGGTTCTGGAAAGCAAACCTCAGTACGTGGAGTTTGCTGGCAATTTAGTGCCTGTGACCAAATCAGGTGAACAGTTGTGCTTGGTGTTTCATGCATTTAAAGAAAATAGGCTTCCATTTGCTGTCAGAGTACGAGATCCACACCAAGACCCTGCTGGTCGAATAGCTTTCATGCGAGAGGCTAAAGTCAGTAGGGGCGAACCTCCTCAAACTCCAATTTGTAATCTCAACATTGCCTTGCCCGAAATATCGAAGGTATTTTCTTCAACTGTAGTTTACATTTAATTTTTCGTGTAATTACCATGTGAATGCTATCTTATAGGGCGACTCGCCGCATGATGCTGATCTTTTATCAATAGAGAAACGCTACGATTATCTCACCGATGTTGGAATAAGTGAGTACCGTACATTATTTCCTAAATTAATGGTTTTTTGAACGGGATTTTATTGTCATTTTTACTTTATAAGTATTGTTTGAGTTTTAATAAATTAATTTGTGGGTTAATTTCAAGTTATAATGTAGACAGTTTGCAGGCTATTTCAGTTTAGTGCATATGCATTTGTGCATGTGCAAATTTAGAGCATGCAAGTTTGCTCGTGCAAATTTAGAGCATGCAAGTTTGCTCGTGCAATTTGGCAGGTTTTTGAATTTAATTCTGATTTTTGCTCAGTTCTGGAAAATGAAATGTACAGATTAGTTGACTTTAAATTTGTTCAAATTTTCGATCCCAAAGTAATGAATTTGCCAGTTTATTGGATTAAAACAGGAATTTTACTATAAGAGGAATATTTATGGTAGCTATGACAAATTGGTGATTAGCTTTTAGGTGATTGTGCTTTCGGAAAAATATGGAATTGTGCTATTTTGTATTATGAATTTGGAACTAGGCCTAACAACTAAGCCTAAACTAAATTTCAAATTATTACTTGGACTCACAATGAAATCTACAGTTTCTATGTTGCTTATGCGACAACAAGTATGTTGTAAAACGACGAAATCAGAGATGCCTCAAGTAGTGAAATTTAATAAAAGTTTATGATGAATTTAAAAACTGAATAATTATGTCAAATATTCCGAATTTTGACTTTGAATTGCAAGTAATATTTGTTTTTACAGATAAAGAAGCAATACATAGGGCCGAATTGCGTCTTTCAGACATTGCAAATCTCTTAGGAAAAGATTGGACCATGTTAGCCTTACAATTAGAAGTGGAAGAATCCGATATTAATGTTATCAAGTCCGAGTACCCCGATGACGTGGTTCAGCAAGCTATCGTCATGTTACGTCTTTGGGTTCAACTATCAGGCAATAAAGCAACAGGTGATTGAAAAGTTTACATCTTCGTTTCATGTTTTTATGTTTTAGCAACACCATTTGAAATAATGATTTGAAATTTTGTAGGGAATACATTAGAGAAAGCATTGCGAAAAATTAACCGTGAAGACATCGTTAACCAGTGCATCTTTAATGTCGAGTTAGTTACCGATGATGTTGAAAAAGCTGTAGCTAAAGTTCACCTCGATCAATCTGGTATGGACTAGTCGACTTTTATTTCTGCTGCTTTTTATATGTATTATAAGCTTACATTTTATTTTTTTCTTAGGATTTGACACCCTCAAGGAAGAACTGGGGCCATCACGTGAAGCTTCCCTGAGGCGTGACACTTCCTTAGATGCCTCTTATGACGAGCAGGATATCATGAAGGTAGAGGGCAAATCAAATCAATTCTAATTAAGGGTCTCCAAATAATGTGATAAAAGCAATGCATTTTTCAAAGTTAAAAAAATTTCACCTATTTAGAAAGAACGATGAGCAAAGCTGTTGTCAAAACACGTACAATATTTTTGCCTTTTTTGTTTTAGGAAGCAGAATCTGCCGAGGAAACGAGTAGTGAAACTGGTTCCATCCATGATAGGCACATTTCCATGGGTCCTGATGTCATCGAATCAGGTAAGGCTATCGTTTGTCAATCATATTTTATTTCAATTGGCATGACTATAGATTCTTGTTTTGCCATTAGCCGTATTACGTTACTAATGAGCAGTGATTTAATGAGAGGTTATATAATACTTTGCCTCTGGTATTAAAATATTCTCACTGCTTATTAGAATAAATTTTTAGTACTTGCTATAATGAAGCTCGCCAGTATCATTCACTAAGAAATTCAAACATAGTGTTTGTTAAGTGGCAAGCTTCACTACCATATATATATATATATATATAAATATATATTTTTTCGTTTGTGCACTTTCAACACATAAGCTTTTTAGAAGGCATGAAAACTGTTTCAAATGACTTATTTGAAATTTTGACCATATTTAATATACTTGTTGTTTGACTAAGACCCACGTGAGAATGACAGCATGTTTTATCATTAGTAGTTTAGCATGGATATGGCTATCGTAACTTGTGTGATTATTGTGCTGTATCATGTCCATATAATTTTAAGAAAATCGCCAGTAGGATATTTCATAAACTACTTGATGATTATTTACATTATTTGATTACTTGGGGAATTCCATGATGTGCACAAGTACTTTCTAAAAATCTTCAATAATATATCAGCGGCGGATCTACGAAACAAATGCAAGGGGGCAGGTGCACAAGGGGGATGGAGATATGAGTAGATCTAATGCATTATATTGCCCATAAAAGTAATTTTTTAAACACCCTCTTCCATTCCCACCCTCCTTTTTCTTACTTAGATCCGCCTCTGCTTGTAATTAATATTTTAAAAGTAAACATAAGAAACAAATTCGAACATAAATTGTGGGTATTTTTAAAGAACAATTTCAAAGTAATTGAAATTACCGAGTGTACTTATCACTTTATGCTTTAACAAGCCTTATCTACCCATGGGATAAACAATTTATTCAGTTTTTATTACATATTCTACATAAATACCATGTTATACAAATCTTTTAAAATTCTATAATAAACTTTGGGGACCTGTAACAAATTAATTTTAATTAAATACTTGCTATAATTTAAGTAAACAAATATTAAGTTGCTACATGCTAAATAAGAAACACAAATAATTTACACATTTAATTAGAGTACCAAAAAAAACTCATTTAGTTTTAGCATGAGAGCCACAGTACAACGATTTTTATGAGATTCTGTACAATTATGGTGCCGTGATTGGAATTTTGGAAATTCATAAACTCGCGTATATTTTCATTAAAACCAAAGGTAAATAGATTTGGGGGATTTTTGACGTATGCTAGTATTGATTGCATTAATTACCAATAAAAAAATGCATAAACTCAGTAAATAAAAATAAATAATTGATATAATGAATGCTACCCAGTATACACAACATTTTGCAACTTTAAATAAAGCTTATAATTTGACTTTGAATAAATGTAAAAGTAAATAACATTTTTAAGGGATAATAACATGGTGAAGATTATCAAATTATATGGTCGTATGCCAGTGTAGGCACGGTCTCTTTTTCCCGAAGTTCAGAGTTAGCATTGTGAAGCAGCTGATTTTTTTATCCTATGGAAAAAGTCAAGAGTATCGCTAAAAGGAGTTGCGTTTAAAAGTGATCCTGGGGTGGCATTCTCGTCTTTCTAAACGAATTCGTTTAGCTGCAAACGAAGGGAAATCGCACAAAAGTGTATTCTTGTCTTCCGTTCGATTCGTTATGCTCAACGCACGCCTATGAGAAAATGCGGCAATAACGAATCGTTATGTAACGACAGCTTCATGGCAGTCGTTAGCAGCTAACGAATTTTGTTAAAAACAAGACGAGAATGCCGCCCCAGACCAGATTTCCTGGATAAGGGTTACTGGAAAGAGAATGTCAGATTGTCAGAATTAATCTTCTAATGCTTCATATTTTGTGTTTAATAATTATTAACCCGCTAAGAGACCATGCTTGCATTTGAAAAAAGTAGTCATTTTCAGCATTGCAAATATTTACATGATATTTCCTGCATCTAGACTATTTGTAGTTACATTGACATTCAGTCCATATTTTCAGATTCTTTGTTAGGTATATGCCAATTTCTGCTTATTTTTCACGAATATAATAATTTGACTGCTCATTAGTGTAAAAATAGTTTTAATTCCCTAGATAATATGTTTATTTTTTGTTTCTGGAAACATCTCGCCAATTAATCTATTGATCTAGTAATTACTGTACCATAAACTACAAGCATATCCTACTGCAATACATTTAAACAATAATAGTAACATTACAATGCAATAAACTTAGTACTGGTACAAAATAATGGAACAAGAAAAATGTACAATTACAAATTTATGGTAGAACATTTTAGCAAGTGCAGAGGGTAGTGCATTGGCAATGACTAGGTTCAGTTGTAGGTTTCCTTCCATAAATATGTAAACACTTAACTAAACTTTTAAATCTGGTTTCCTTGCCAGAGTTGGTAAAAGTGTTTTCCTCCAAAATAAAAACCAAAAAAAAACATGATATAGCGACAGAGAAAAATCGCTTCAATAGAAATACATATGATGTTACACATGATATCCCGTTGGATACTTCACTAGGATCGCCACACGAAATACAAACTTTTTATGTGCCACAACTAAAGATTTCATTGCTTCAACACTGTACATAATCCCTTGAAAACATGGAAGTTTGCAATGTGAACCCCTGCATTATGTGTTTTTCCATTACATTTTGGCAAATTTGTCAACTTTGGATGATCAAGCTTCGAGTGCAAGACTTAAAATCCTTATTTTTGCTTTTATTTTGCTTTCATTACAAGACTCGTATATGATTAACATTTTTTATTTTTACCATCCAAAATGACAACTTGCTTTTTTGTGCTTTTTATTTTTCATCAATGCACTTCTGCTTATATGCTAATTCTCTGAACTAGTCTAATAATACTAGAGTAATCGGCTGCATTCTAATGCTTATTTCTGGAGAGAAAACAATGAATGATTGATTTTGAATCTTACGAAGAAACCCTGATGAAGACTGTGGATGTCGCCAAAATTGCCAAAGTGAAAGATAGTGCCAAAGACACAGTATCTGAACCAAAAGAAGGGATCAAAGGTGCTGAAGATATACTAAAGGAAGATTACGTTTCAATTACAACGTCCAAGAAGGAAATGGATGTCATTACCAAAGAGATTAAGGGTCATGAATTAAGGACGACTGAGGTAGTTATGGAGGAATCTGTTATCGAGGAACCCGCAGTGAAGGTTTCAGATGAAATTGCCAAATTAGACAGGAAAGAGAAGGAAAAAGCTTTGGCTGGTGGAGCAAAGCCAGTTGAAAAGGAGATTAAAGGGATTTCGGATGTGCCCAAACCAAAACTTGTTGTTAAAGCAATCGAGGAAGTGGAAATTGAGCATGACCAAGCACTATTTGAAAAGGAATTGGAAATTTCCGATGTGATAGAGATGCCTAAATTAGAACGAGTTCAAGTAATGCCCGAATCACCTCGGCAATCTGAAGCAATGGAAATGGTTACCACTAAGGATCAACAGATTCATTTTGCTGAGCAAGTCCAAGAACCCCGTGCCGAAAAAATTTCAGTGGAAGATTCGGGTGAAGGAGAGGTCGTTGAAATTGTTGTTAAACAGATAAGCGGAGAACCTGCATTGCTTGCACCCAAGTTGGGGGTTACACCATCTGAAGATGCTGAAGTTAGGGAATTAATTGCCCAGTTTGCCGAATCATTTGTTGAGCCGGTTGTCGCTGCATCCAAGGAAAGTGTGCCAAAGTATACTACAGATGATTCTTCAGTATCTCAATTCCAAACTTTACACGAAGTGCCAATTACTAAGGACAAAGTTCTAATAGCAGATCCAAATCTTTCTCAGTTATTGGATTCATTTGAAGAAGCAGCCACAAAAGAAGAAATGGGCACTTTTGCTGGTGATCAGAATTTATGTACGGAACCAAATCTCGATGAGGATCGATTTGATTTTGCAGAACCATGTGACGATTTGGATTCAGAGGCTTACTTTTCGCCAAAATTGGTCCCACAGTACTCCCAAGATCTCACTGTTCCTGAAATCGTTGGCGTAATGCTTAAGGATTCATTAGCCTCTGACGAAGAGCAGCAAAGTCTTGGAGCGGGGCGGAAAAAGGTTTTGATGGATTTTGAAGCTTCTGCTTTTAAATTTGAAGAAGTACACGAAGATGTTTTGAAGGAAATGGACGATGTTCATATTGTCGAGCCCACTGTGGCCGGCGACCATCCAGAAATCGATCTAATCGAGCCTTCGGAAGTTCAAGGCGTTCTTCCTGTGGTCGTTTATGGCGTATCCGATGCGGGATCAAAGTCATTCGCTTCCCAACCATCGGTTTCTACCAGCTCCGAAGGAGAAATGACCGAATATTATTCTGTTGAGTCGGCCACCACTGAACGACAAAGATTGAAAGAAGGTAAAAAGGTGATGTTCGATGAGCAAGTCCTTACTGCAGCAGCGACCTTTGATAGCCGTTTCGATGAAAGTTTTGAATCACTGGCTGAAGACCAAGTTAAATCAGGTAGTTGAATTCAGCCAATCCTCATTGTCAGTGTATTTAGACACGTTTTGGACTTCGATAAAGATGTTTGAGCCTAAACTATAAACACGCATGCAAAAGAAATTTCAAATTTAATGCCAAGTTTATTTTTTCATACTGCAGACAAATATTTAAAAGGATTACAAAGGATTTTATAAAGGGTGTAGCTGGTTGTAAAATACTGAAAAGTAGATTTTGTGTAAGGTAGTTTAACATTCAGTTAGACCTAGTTTTTTTTTAGAGTAACCTAAAAATACACTAACAAATAAAATATTTTTAACTAAATGCATTCATGCATGTTTTATAAAATAAAATAAAATAATATTAATATTTTTCACTAACTATTACTAAATTCGTGCTTTTAACTTTTAATTTTTAAAATGAAGTCAAAACTAATTACTGGTTTGTAATGACGTGGTTCCATAATCTGCCTTTGCCACACACTCGCCAATTCCAACAATGTTAACAATGCTTGCCTGGCAGTTTTCTCATCAGTTATTTATTGGGGAATACATAGTAGTTTCTGTTGATTATTTTTGATGCAGTGACAGATAGATCAGCAAGGCAGGAAGCCAAGATAGTGCAGGAAATTATGAAGGACAGGGCAGCACCAGTTGCTGAGCCACTTCTCATTGAAACCTCAAGAAAACCCATCGCTGACTACGCACCAGGTACTTGACTATACATGCATGGAGTGCTGTGTTGTTTGTACTTTGGATGTTGTAGTTTGGCTTGGAAACATACTTGATAAGCTTAATTCAGAGTAATTTACTAGATTCTTAAAGAAATGTATGCAAGTAAGGGATATTTACAGCTCAATATACGAGTATATTGAAATTACAATGAAAATGAATTCATATTTGCATGAAGCAGTTGATGCATGGGGTGACAGAAAAGTAGCGGAATAGTCATTTAATTATGCAAAAGAGTCCTTCAGTTTCCATTCCCTAATATGTCTTCCCAAAATAAGTTCAGATTTTGGATAAAACCTTTATCGAGCCATATTTTTAGCTTAATTTCAATCCAGAATTTTAATGCTTTGAAGCCAGGATTAGATCTAAAAGCCGAGTTTCTGGAATTTTAGGTGATCTTCCAACCCCTAAGACAATCAAAACTCCTCCACCTTCTCCAAGTGAGGAGGCAACTAAAGGTATACTTTTGTTTTTGAGCTCCTTAAAATTATTTATTAAAGGTTTCTTTCAAAATGAAAATATGCAAGCTTGTGTTTAAATTCTTGAGTTTTACCAAATTTCTTCCAAAAATGAATTCTTAGGGCCTAGCCAGACTAGCAAGATGCCTCGTCTGGCTAGACACTTTAGCTGTATTTAACGCAGTGCCATGCTATTATACTGCTGGAAGGAATTAGTCGTCTTGACTGTTCCCTGAGTTTAAACTACTGTCGTAAAAATTAACCACTAACAATTGCTCAAGAATTCTAGCTGATCGCACCTTCTAATGCTGGCATTTAATTTGAAATTAACCCTTTCTTGCTGCTAACTTATGCTTAATGACTTGTCTTCTGCTAACATTCCTTTCCTGTTCTTTTCTTCATTAACACTACAAGATGGTAAACCTGTTAAAGAAGCAGAGTTTCTTATCCACGCTCATGGTGTGGCACCCGTCACTACTGTCACTACCACCACGGTTGAGAAAGTGGCAAGTGATGACGGGGCCACATCGAGGACCACAGTTGTCCGGAAAAGTACGACAGCTCAGCGAGTGCTTACAGGTAACCTAACATCCATGCACGCATCTGCCTTCTTAATTACTTTCATTTAATATTTCATGAGTGAAGCTACCAGGATTAACATTGCCTTTTGATTTTTAACGGCCTCCAGCAATGCTTTGCTTGCATTATCTGCATATTACACATTGATCAGTATTATTCCTTCGATAAAATTAACCAATTTTTTAATATTATGCAATAATTTGTAATGAACTGGGAAGAAAAATTTTAAATAGTTTTTCAATACTGTTTTTGGATTGGTTATTCTTGTTTGGTCAATAATGCAAGCATTTTATAATTAAGGAATTATTTTGCAGAATCCATGCTATTATCAGCCTTTATGGCTGATTTGGAACTAATGTTAAAGATATTGGCAACATTGCCAAAATTTTGAGGCAAATATACCATCGTATAGTAGAATATTATAATTCTATTATTGGTCAGTATATTGCCATGTGTTTGAATTTCACAGGTGTGTTCTTTATACGCTTGAATTGTGTAGGTCTTATGTGGATCTGATATGACCATTTCTTAAAACAATTATGTGCAGTTCTGTAATATGAGTATGTCCAAAACTTAAAATTCAAAATACACCTGAAGCTCAAATGTAAGTGCTATAAATATTGGCATCGGACAGGTCTTTAATGATCCAATTAATCTGTTATATATTGATATTCTTTTGTGTCTTTCACTTTGCTTTTAATAGCGTAAAAGAAAACTGTTGTTATTATTATACATTTATGTTTTTTTTTTTAAATTTTGATGCAGGCGATGAGCTGGAAGCAGCTCGTCTTGCTGAATCCGAGACGTGGACATCTCAAGAACTGGACCGTAGCACCCCGGACCTGCTTCATGCAGGCCCGGATGTGCTCTCACACGGTCATCCTGGCGAAAAGCGACTTTCTTGGGAAGAAGAGGAAGAGGAAGAGAAATGGGACGTGAAAACAGAGGGTGAGTCATTAGACAATTTCTTTTATTTTTTTTTTATATTTGAACTCTGGATTTCTAAGATTCTGGAAGAATGGATGATAACATGTGTTAAGTTCTATTAAATTTACAAAGTATGTTTTCAAAATAGTAAAGTTTCCATCTAATTTTTGTTGTTGCCTACTTTTTAGATGTAAATAAAAAAAATCGATTGTTTCAGGGGTAAAATGACAAGATACTCATTTATCAGGTTATAATAATCCATTTTTTTTGTATGGATTCTCTATAATGTTATTAGAGAACAGAAACAGTTATAATCCCTTTTTGAAAAACCATACAATACTGCTTTGTCCATAAGATTCACACGTTAGAGATTTTTTATGAAATTTCACATTCTTGGCCGCGTATCATGGAATGTTAAACGTGTTCTTGTATTTGGTGCTTTTCATCACAGATAATAGTAAGTTTTTTTCTTAATGTTTTACGTTTTCTGTTGTTCTTTCATTATTAAACCACAACTTTAGTAGCTAATAACATGGTCAGTGTAACCTTGTCTACTTTGCTAACTCTTGATGTTAAATTTGCTATTTTATGGCACTTTCAAAAGTAAGGCTGCTATCATCCATGATTCCAGAGTCTCAGAAACTTCTGTTACATATTTCAGCTTATACATTCAGTATTCCCAAAATCATAGTAAAGTTCAGGATCCATCATTAATTTATATATAGAAAAAAAGTATTTTAATCATCTTCAGCTTTTCGTTATTTGCTGCATTTAAATTTTTTATTATTTTTAGTATTATTTTATTTTTGCATACATTACCTACACGAAATAGCTTTATTTTTTTTACCAGTTTCAAGCAATTTTATTTTATGCACATATTTTTTTTAAAATCAGTTTAGCCTATAATTGTAGATTGTTTTTTTTAAATCTACATTTTAATAAGTTTTCTTTTGCTTCATTTTGTTTATTTACTGTTTGATTTTTGGCATGATTGGAGAAGGTAATTGATCACACCTTATTTGCCAAGTTTTGCTCGTGTGATATTGTCAGATTTTTTTTTTAATTCGTAAAGTTATTAATGTAGGCAGGACACTTGTATTTTTTGCTTACGATTTTTGGTATGATTATTTTTTTTTAAATTATTTGTATTCAAGCTTTTCTTTTCACGCTTGGATTCTGTGAGATTGATGTGTGTTTTGTGTGAATCATCTTATGCATAAATGGTGCCCACCTAGATTATTTTTTACATCAAACTTATGCAATCACATCTGTTCTTAAAGCAAAATACTATGAGTTAAATTTCAAATCTGCAGAGTTTTGATTGCTGTTAACTCTTTAGTTGTGATTGCAAGTTGCATGGATGAAATCCATGATGAATGGGTTTTCTCACTCATGTTTGTGTGGACATACGCTTGTATGAATGATGTTTTGCATCAATCATCATCTTAACCCTCCCTATGATTTATTTTTAAGATGCATTATATACTCGTATCCTACCTATTGCCTTTTTTAATATTTTTTATTTTTTGAGCCATTTTTCACTCAATGAATGCTCCATATTTTCTTGCTTTCTTATATTATTCATTGGTTTTTGCCATTTTTGTTTTATTTAGTTGCCTATTTTCTTTCTTTCATATTGAATACAATATCAGTTCAGTTTGTCGGTTAGCTATCCCTAGTTCCATTAGCTTATTACAATTCCGTCACTTGAATATCGTCCCTGAAACTTGTATAATTTTTGGCATTGGAGCAATTTTGAGCAAATGCAAATTTTCTAGCAACCACGTTTGCTTGAATCTAATTTTAATGAATATTATTTTTTGCTTTTTTTTTGTTACCATTGCTCGAGGTATTTATTTATAAGCACTTAGCTGATGATACTGGTTTATGGTCATACGGGTTCATTGCTGGTTTACTTAATGATTTATCGAATCTCTATTTGCTGAAAGCAAGCGATCTGAAAATGGTTTTTAAATGTTTCAGTCTGATCCTAAAGGCCATTTTCATAGCGCTTCATATTAGCATGCAGTAACAATTATTTTTTTGTATGGAAGGGGATATTGGGATGGGTGAGACACTATTGAATGCAAATGTCATTTTTCCATATTATAATTTAAAAAGAAACTATTCACGGATATGGAGTTAATATTTTTAATTTGATTTATTTCTCTGCATACTAAATAATTTTAGTTGAACGTTTAATCTTAATACAAATACCCTCATCGGTGTGAATACCTTTCTTTTTTCCATTTCATCTACCACTTTTTATTTTAGATAATTATCATCATTTTTATAAATTCTTTTCTGTCCCTTTACAAATGCAATTTTGCGTCTGAGGCCTTTTTAATATCCTGTTCAGTTTAGGTTATGTCTAAATAATCTTTTTGCTATTTGATTTGAAAATAGCCTTAAACTGTTTAATTTGCTTCAACAAAAACTTATTCTTTGTATTTGCTTTTACAAAATTTGATTTTGTTGTTTTTATTTATTTTAATTTCTTCTATCCTCTTGTCCGTTTTCCTTGCCTTTCGTGTCATTTCCACATTGTGATTCATGACCACTCCTATTTATCATCATCACGATGCGAATGATGCTCCATAATGTGCTTCATCAATGAAATTAGTTAGATTATACATTTAGCATAAATACATGCAAAAGTCTACATCACCACTTTTATTTTCACACTTCATGGAACTTACCTGGGCTTCATTTGTAGTTTAACTCAACTTTCACATTATGTGCATGCGACAACTTGCAGTTAAACACATGGGTGAAGACATGACGAAGAGAAAACCAGCTGATGAGGATATTCCAGCTGGATTCCAGGAAAGAATGAATGTCATCCCTTCCATTGATGACATCGACATGGAGATACTACCAAAAATGGATGAGACTCAGGAGAAAGCACTCGGTGTAGCTGTCTGTGCCATGGAAGAACGTGTTCACCACACTGGAGCAATATCAAAATTAAGTACCAAATTTCGCAAAGATGACATAGTGCAAGCTGCGAGCAAAGCACCACGTGTAGCAGAAAAAATCCAACCAAAAACTAAGATAGAAATGAGGCCGGAAGTAGACTTTGTTAGAGTTCAAAAAGGCACGAGCTTTGCGAAGAAGGTTTATGATTCTGAAGAAAAGAAATCTATGATTAGAGGAGTGACAATACCATTTTCAAGCCACGAAAGAAGGACGTCTCCTGTCTCACCAATGGAATTAATAATAGGCTATAAGAAGGTTGACACTCAAGAAGCATCAGCCACCACAGAAAGTCGTGTCACATTACATAATCCGAATGACGAGGCGCAGACTTTGCAAATTTCAATTTATGCAGAATCAAGAATTACAGTTACGAGACATCCATCCATGGCCGATACCACGTCAGTGACAAAGCCAGACATAATCAAATTTGACGTTGGCAAGGCTAGACCTATTGTACCTATGCAAGAAAAAATTGTTAGCCCACCCAGAATTCCCCTTCAAGTTAGAGATGTGACTCGTGGAAGTGCCGTAGATTATTTAGATATATCCAAAAGACCATGTGAAAGCAAATGGCAAGAGTCAGGACTAACCGATGTTAAATTTGTCCAAGAAAGGTTTCAGGAAACTCAAGTTGAAAAAATTGATATTTCAATATCGCCTGTTGTAAGTCCAAAGTCTGAAAATTTGGAAAGTTGTGAATTTGATAGAATAGTAACTGTAAATTCTATTCAAATGACCGATACTGCAAGTAGTCCAATAACCAGACATGCATCAGATACTGGAATAGAATCGCAGTCTCCAGAAACAACTGATGCTGCTATAAGTCCTATTGTTACTGAAGTGGCTACAGTGTCCTTAAGTCCAATTGACCTGGAAAAAATGGGCATAGTTGAAAAAAGGAAAGCTGATTCAGCCACAAGTCCCACAAAACCTTACACAGTTTCTGCAGCTGTTAGCCCCATTGAATTTGACAGGAGTGGCGCGGATAACTTACCGGATAGACCAAGTTTAACGGAAAGCAGCCACAGTCCATTGCGAGAAAAGCTAGAAGCTTTGCCTTCTACTCCTACGGAGGCTCAAATCTCAGAAATAGAGGAGTTTCAGGAGGGATTAGAGATAGCTGATATTCCTGACATTCCTATAGAAATGGAAGCAGAACTTTCATTACCTAGAAAAAGTCAACTTCAATTTAACGATGGTATTGGGTCCACAAAATATAAGGGAAAATCTAGTGAATTGCAAAGCGAATTACAAATTGAACTCGAAATTTGTAGCCAGTTTGAACATCGTGCCACAGAAAACGAGAAACATGAAAAAATATTTCCCTTAAATCAGCAAGAGAAATTTCAAAGCCTACTTATACACAAAGACTTGCAAATCATTGAAAAGTTTGATTCTACGGATATCGACTCTGATGAAGGAATCACATCTTTGAGCTTTCAAGACGCTGATTTTGAAGAAACACTATCTTCCCCTGACAACGAGCATAATGGAATCCAATCCCAAGAAATGGAAAAACCAATTGCTGGTTTTACAAAACCTCAAGATGACTTCATGCAAACAGAAATGCCACTTGAAGGAGATACTCTGAAAATTATATATACCCCTTCGACGATATCCAAGATTGTAAGTACCTCAGAAATGTCTGCAAAAATATATAAAGAGACAATATCATCTGGGGAAATGGAATTTGAGAAACAAGTACAGCTTAATAGTGGTAATGAAGATGACATTATAATATGGAAAAAGGATGATATCGGTAGTAATTTTAAAGATAGTGTGTCTCACCTAGGTAAACCAGATCAGATGGCAGAACCAGAAGCTGGTGTAAATAAGAAATTAGAACCAGTATCAACAGCTAGTCAGGAGATAATTGAAAAACACAGGGTTTTAAAATGGAAGACTGAAATGACGTTGTCCAGTGTTGAAATTGTAGAACCTGTAGAAACAATTAAGGTTATAAGACCAGTAACGCTAAATATAGAAAAGGTTGTACAAATGCCTCTAATTAAACAAGAGACGGAATGCTTAGCTGCTATAGAAGAAAAACCATCTAAAATATCAATTGATAGCATGAAACTTACTCTGGGTGAAAATTTACAAAATGTAGACATTTGCCAAATAAGTAATTTAATGGAAAAACCTGCGACCGTCTATATTGTTAAAACTAAAGACAAAGTAAAAGACGACGAATCATCTCCTGCTTTTAAAGTCATGGAACAAAGCCCAGAAATACAGAAAGAAATGTCAAAATTAGCAGAAAAACAAACATCTCCAATTGCTAAAGTTAAGGAACCAAGCCCTGTAATAGAGAAAGACATTTCAAAATTAGCAGAAATACCAAAATCTCCAATTGCTAAAGTTGAGGAACCGAGCCCTGTAATAGAAAAAGAAATTTGCATAATAACAGATAAACCAACATCTCCAATTGCTAAAGTTAAGGAACCAAGCCCATCAAAGAAAGAGATTTCAGAATTAGCAGAAACACCAATGTCTCCTATTGCTAAAGGTGAGGAGCCAATTACAGTAATGAAAGAAAGTCCAAAATTAGCAGAAAAACCACTATCTCCAATTGCCAAAGATGTTAAACCAAGCCCAACAATGGAAGAAATTCCAAAATTAGCAGAA